>VYZP01046751.1:60728-87777 GCA_013400635.1 Hypocryptadius cinnamomeus | reverse complement strand
TAATAAATATGTATATATATACACCTGCATATATGTGTGCACGTATAGGTGTGTATATGTATGTGTATGGGGGTGTGTATGTATATATATTTTTTATATATATGTATATATGTATATATATATATATATGGTTGATGAAAAACTCTGCATAAGAAATGCCCCGTGCCCTGGGCTGGTCCCCCAGCACGGGCAGCAGAGGAGGTGGGGATTCTGCTGCAGCACTGGCTGCTCCCTCCTTTCCCACAGAATTCAAGGCAAGGAGCAGCAGCGTGGGGATGTCGAGCTTTGGATGAGGGTGTGATTATTCTCCTAAAATATATGTATAAAGGAACGAGCAGACACATACATATATTTGTATTCATGCATAGGCATAGCTACATGTACAGACAAACCCACACATAAATATATATGTGTACACATCTATTTGTGTATATATTTGTAATGTAAACACATATTTGAGAGTCGTTCCCATCATGTTTCATGGATATGGGAAAAAAACAAACAGCAGATCCATGCAAAGTTCATTTTTCCCCCCTGAGAACTCCCCCAGGGGTCGGGGCTGCCCAGTAACCGGCAGAGCACTGGTGGGAGCTCTCTTTTTTCTTCCCCCTCTTCGGTGCATCAGCACTTCCCAAAAATTCTCTTTTTTTCCGTGGATGACTGGCTCCCACTGAGCCACTCGGGTGTTTCTTACTCAGGGCTTCCAGTCAGCGCTGCTGCCACTTCCCCCTCTCTGCTCTGCTCTGCTCTGCTCTGTGTCCCCTCCAGGTGTCCCCTCCGGGTGTCCCCAGCCCTCCCGGCCGCTCTCTGCCCATCACCCCGTGTCCCACCCCAGCCTTTTCCCCCAGCAATTCCTCTTCCCCTCGCTCTGCCCTGCTGCTCGTTCCAGTTCTGTGTTTTCACTTCCCCCCTCCAGCTGCTCCTTTTGGAGGAGATCTCTGCACCCACCTGCCCCTCAGCCCAGGGCTCCTCTCTCCCCCCTCCTGCCCCACCGGGCTCCCACCCATCACTCCTCACATTTTCTGCTCCCCCAAGGTCCTCCAGGCTTTGACCACCTCAGCCCAGCCAGGCTCTGTGTCCAGCTGAGATCTCCAGGGTTTTCCAGCATCCCAAGGGGGTCCAGGAGGAGGAGGATGGACAAGGGCACGGGTGGGTGAGTGCCAGCTCTGGCTCACCCACAGGATTGTCTCTGCTCTGCTGAGCACTGGGTTTTTCTGCCAGAACTGCAGCCTCAAAGTGAATCTGTTATTTCAACACGTTCCTTTAAAATAAACACAGGACTGCACTTTTCATTCCATTTATTTATTGTTGTTCTTTCAGCAGCGGGCTGGAAGCAGATTGCAGGAGGAGCACTCACACACTTGGGTGCTGGGAAATGACTCCCCTCCATCACACCAGCCCCCACTGGCACAGGGACCCCTCAGGAGCCACCAGCTGGGCAGGTGACACATGTCCCACCACAGGGACATCACCCCTGGTGGCAGTAGCCCCATGTGTCCTCCCAGCCAGCACCTCAGAAGATGTGACATCACCAAGCTCTGGTGACCTTGCACATCATCTGTCCGACACCAGCCTGCCCAGATCGTTCTGGGCAGATGAGCAGCAGGAATTCTCCGGGATGGATTCCTTGCCAGCTCCTCGCAGCACAAGCCAGCACGACAGATGGCCACAAGACAGGGCTGTGCTCATCGTTTTTCCTGGAGGAAATGGACCTCAGACACGGAGCTTTCTGAGGGTCTGTACCAGGAATTGCTTCACTTTTCTCCTTTGGAGTGTGATGTGGGAGCGATTTAAGGCATCTCCTGGCAGGGGCACGGGAGAGGCAAAGTGTCTGTCCAGCCACAGTGGAGAACCCCTGTGGGATTAGGAACTGGGGACATCCTTAGAATTATGAAATCCCCAAATGGTTTGGGCTGGGAGGGAATAAAGAGCATTTATTCCACCCCATGCCTGGCTCACAGGTATCCCTGTGCCACTGACAGGCTTTTCTCTCCTTGTCCTAAACCCTTCTCAGTGTCCCACAAATCTAAAAAACAGAGATCGTTTTCCCCTGAGTCTGGCATCTTCAGTTTTTCCCGAGTTTAAAGAAATTTCCAGGCCTGCCACCTGCCCAGCCAAGGGACAATGTGCTCTCAATGACATCCACTTTTCTCATCATGATGTTAACCAGCACCACACAAATATTGAGTATCAGCCAGGGCTTGTGCCAGGTACCTTGGGAGCAGGGATGACACCCCACCGAGGCCTTTGCACAAAGGGAATTTATCTCCACAACAATGATAATTGCTTTTCGATGCCCTTATGTAACTGTGAGGCTTTGGAATCTGGTCTTGTTTATACCCGGTGTAAATCAGGAAGAAAAAAATTCATCACATGTGGCAGTGTGTACTTAATCACTCACAATCCTGGGCTGGCTATTTCCTTGCTTTATTTTTGTTTTCTTTTCTTAAATAAACCTGCCGTAAGAATGCGAGAAAGCAGAATACAAAAGAGGCCCGAAGTGGCTTTTAGAAGCTCATACCGCCTCGAATGACTCGCTAAAGGGTTCATTTTCCTGCCCTAACAAAAGCCAGGAAATACAAAATTAACCCCTTCCTCCAAAACAATCCCTGTTTGCGCCGGGGCCACGGTGCCTTTGTGAGGGTAAGAATAGAAACACGAGCCTGGAGTGTGGGGTGGGAGGCGATGCTTTTCTGTGAGCAGATGGGACCCACTCCCATCATCCCCGGGGTTAAACTGTTCCCTGTTCCTCTGCCAAAACATGTCCGAGGACATGAGGACATGAGGACATGAGGACATGAGGACATGAGGACATGAGTGTGAGCATCAAGGACTTCTTGGGAAAATGACTTCATGGATCATGGCACAGCTGAGTGTGGGTTTTCTTTGGTCTCAGCAGGAGCTGAGACCTGTCCTGGCTCCTCCAGGGACCAGGGGTCTCCCAGTGCAGCCTGGCTGATGTTTTTTGGAGATGACAGAGCTGCAGGGAGCTTCTGCTCTGCCTGACAGCGAGGCCAGTTTGTCCCAGCCTGGTGACAAGTGATGACAACCCCTGGCCTGGAAGGGGCCCATTGCACAAAGCAGTTACCCAGTCCCACTGGTTATTCAGGCTTTTTAACCAGTCACCCATGGCCAGAATCAAATGGAACCACTCCAGAATTACAGCACCTGGAACGGACCCCAGCCTGGATCTCCTGCCTTTTCAGTTCAGGCAAGTTTTGCCTGAATAAAGGTACGAAGTATCAAATCCCAGCACTTGAGACACGGGACAAAAATGCATGTGGGAACATTTGGAAACCGTGCTGGATGCATTTCTTCAGCATGTGTAACATTTTCTCTGAATTCAGTTTCACAACCCAGCAATTCCTTTTGTAAATATTTGGACAGATTTTACAGAGGCACAGATTCATAAGAAACAGAAGGAAAAAGAAAGGAAAGATACATAGGGAGAGAGAGAAATAAAAAGAAGGAAACAAGCGAGCAAGGAAGGAGGGAAGGACAGATGGAGAGAAAGAAAGAGAAAGAAAGGGAAACAAAAAAAGGATTCAGAGATGAAAGGTCACAGTAAAGAGAACACAAACAATATAGAATTACTGATGACTCACACTGCAATGAAAACATTATTTTTTATGCATTTAGATCCCAAGATTTAACCCTTTGGCCAGGGTTTGGCCGAGCTCAGACTGCCTCAAATCGTTCTTCTCAGAGCTGGTGAGAAGGGGAAATAGGGTGGCAGGAGGGTAAGTCCTAACAGCATGAAAAGCAGCTCTGGGTTGAGGTCTCACTCCTGGAGAGCCTGCCTGGAAAACCTGGTACACTTATTTCTGTGGGCCACGAGTGAAAAGAGTTGGTGTCAGAGCTTGGATATTTCAACTGGGGACACATCTGGACCCTGATGGACTTTGGGGAATATGGAAAACCCCCTTTCTCCCAGCCCTGCCTGAGGAAATCTCAGCTCACGGCTCTGCTGGCTGCTCCCAGGGGCTGGCACAGCCGGNGTGTAATCAGGTCAATCAATAATTAACACTGCCATCCCCCAGATAATGGGTTGTCACAACCAGAACCAGGCTGGAGAAAAAACAAATTTGAATTGACTAAGTGAATAAAATAAGGGAATTCTGCTCAACATGCCAAAAAAAAATTGTTATACTGGATATGTTTGAGCACATTTATTTGAACACAACCCCTGACTTGAACACACAGGNGGGCTGGCAGCAGTGGGTGCCAGTCCAGCACAGAGACCCCAGTGGGCACTGCCTGGACTCTGGGCTCCTCACCACGAGCTGCTGGGAGCTCCCATCTCTTCCTGATGCTGCGGGCAGAGCTCCAAACACTCCAAAACCCGAGGGTCCCAGAGCTGCAGCTGGGCTTGGCCAGCAGCTCTGCCAGCAGCCAGCACCGTGTGAGCCTGGAGCTGTGTGTTCCCCTGTCACAGCACCCACCAAAGGCTTGTCACAGCCTGAAACCCAGAACTGGCAGCGTGGACAGTGCCCCATGCCCATCCTGCAAGGCTCCACTCTGCTTGAGCAGCTCCTGCAAGGCAGAAGTTCTGCTTTCTCCTCAGTGACTCACAGAGCTGCCTCGGGCAAGTTGCTTAGTGCTGCGTTTTAACATGATTACAGGCATTACAGAGCCAGCCTGGGATACCTGGATTTGATATTCAAAATCCTTAAATACCTGCCTGCAAAGGAAAATCTCTGGGAATTAGTGCCACTGATACACTTCACAGCTCTGGGATCAGCTTAGTAGGGCAAATGGTTTAGGCAATTTAATCTTACATTTAATTGCCTCTATTAATCTGCTATGAATCATGCCTTGCACTAGGCATAAGGGTATTTATTAAATAAAATCGCTGTATTTGTAAAGTTCTCATACTTCAAGATGAAAGGCATTAGATACACAATAAAATATACTTATGGGAAATTATTCTTCCTATTGCTGGGACGGGTATTTTCTCAATAACATCTCCTGATGGCTGGTAGGGCAAGGCAAGGCCTCTGTGGGAGGAGGCTGAATTTGAATAGAAAACAAATGACGTAGCTCGCACCGAGGAGCAGGGAGAGGCGTATTCTCCTCCCCAGAAACACGAGCCTCGGGTTTATTGCCTGTCAGGTGATGTCAGCGTTTTGTGGGCGCAGTGGCTCTGTAAGAGCTTCAGATTCCCAGAACCATCCATTCTCATAAAGATTGAGATAAGAGCTGCTGAGGCACTGCCATTTGTTCTTCTGTTCTTCTTATCTTTCCAGAGAGGTGAACGCTTCGTAAAGGGATGTGGCACAGAGGAGGCTGATGTTGAGCCTGGGATTACTCTGCCCATTAGGACAGAACACAACTGGAAAGGGTAGAGCTGGAGTTTGGCATCTTTTCCCTGTCCTGGGACCACCACAAACCTGTTCTCCACTTGTTGTAGCTTCCACCAGGGAAGGGTCTGTAAAGCCAATGTGACCAGCTGCTGTGAGAAAGAATGTCATGTTCACAAAAAACAACTTCTCCCAACTCACAAATAACTTTAGGTGGATAAAGCCAGCTTGGGATAATACAGGACTTTTAGGGCTGAAAGCTGCAGAGCTGATGGAAAGGCATTTCTGACTCCTCCTGAAGTGCTAAGTGCGGGAATCAAGGGAGATCCTCCTGCTGTACTTCCACTGCTCATCTCTGCCACTTCTGCCACCCTCCAGGTCTAAATTTGTCCCACATCTAATGGTGTTAAAAGGGGACAGAAAGGGAGGATGTAACAGCAAAGGCAACTGGAAACTTTGCCTTTTTAAAAAATAAAGTGAGGTTTCTGTTATCAAAAACCACAATTCCTGCATTCCTGGACTATGGAGTAACTCAGTGTGGGACCCAAGAGTGACTCTTCACGAGAGCACGTCAAAAAGTAAAGAAACTTGTAGGAAAATCAAGGCACAAAGAAATTCCAGTGGATATTACACTGCACATGCTCCATCTGAGTGCCTTTGTTACTCTTGTTCCTTTTTCTGTGTTTTTTTAGTCCGAGCTTCCAAGGTGTTTATAACCAATCGTGGTGTTTAAACCGTAACTGTTCAGAAATCCCCCTGTGCTGGTAAATGCAGAGCTGCTTATTCATTCTGTGCCCTGCAGTTTGTGACAGTGTTTGCAAAATGACACGGTTCCCTCATGTGATGGAGGGAGGTGATGAGTGTGGAACAGCGGTCAGTGAAAACACAGCATTACTCATAGGGGAGAAGAACACTCGGCTGTTTGGGACATGAAAACCTCCAGGCTGTGGAAAAAGCCAAACTTTGGCCCACAGTGTTATTTCCAGGAGCACACACGGGGCAGGGTGAGTCACCTCCCTGCCACTGGAGGGGGACAGGGCGTGAGATCCAGGAGAGGGATCTGCTGATCCGTTTCTTTGTCCCTGAAATGCCTTGTCACGGCCACTCCTGACCCTCCCACGTTGCTCATGGGCCACTTGATAAAGCGCAGGGCTGAGCTGATGTCATGGCCTTGCTGTGAAACCTCCAGGTGAGCCCAGGTTCGTGCTGTCCTCTGAAGTGCTGGACAAAATGTTTCTTGGTGGGGATGGATGAGGGGTGAGGTCACACAGCAGTGCTGGCTCCAATGAATCTGCCCAAACATGGGACGTTTCTCCTGAGGGGTGGCCACATGTGTGGACAGATGCCCTGTGGCTCTTGGAGCCTGTCTCCAGCTGTGATTTCACCTTGGCCACTGCTCAAAATCCAGAGCTGTGTTTAGAGAGAGGCCCAGCCCAAGGGATGCTCACATGAACACACTTCTGAGAGAGGGTTTCTTACAGCTGCTGTGCTGTGAAGAACTCCATTCCCATTAAAATCCCAGAAAAGCCACCCATAAAAGGATGAGGGGAGCCCTACAATGGAAATGGTTGAAAACTGAGGGAGACTTTCCTTTGAGTGTGGCATCTCCTGGAGGGCACGAGCAGCCAGGGAGCCCCATGATGGTCCCAGCCCCACCTGGATCATCCCAGCATCACCTGGNGGGTTGTCACAACCAGAACCAGGCTGGAGAAAAAACAAATTTGAATTGACTAAGTGAATAAAATAAGGGAATTCTGCTCAACATGCCAAAAAAAAATTGTTATACTGGATATGTTTGAGCACATTTATTTGAACACAACCCCTGACTTGAACACACAGGATTTCAAAAATGTGTGAAATGTAAGCCAGGGGCTGAACTTCTCCATTTGGTCTCTGATCAATTTAATAATTCAAGGGGTTTTTTTCCTCTTTTTTTCCTGTCTGTCCAGTTCAGGTTTAGCTCACGTGCCATGTTCACCAGTGGGATGTGCCTCATCAATCAGCAATCACTTTTGTTTCTTCTTCATTTTATTTTTCTTGAAAAAGAGGAACAAGAAGTGAAAATAGCTGAAGGAGTGGGGCACATTCTCAAATGGTAAATACAAGAGGAGCATGAATCATCCCCTTATAGAAATGACGAGAAAGGATGAAAAAGGTAACGGTTTGGGAGAAGCAAGTTATGTTGTACATGGCTGATTCAGCTCTCTGGAGTGAAAATGAATCATCAGAATATTTAAATCATATTACCAGTATTAACACACACAAAACCCCCAAGCTCAGGAAACCTTTGTTATGAAACAAATTTGATAACAGGCAACAGAAGAACAAAGGAGCGCTTGCTAAAACCCCGCGCTCGCTTCTGCTGCGTGTCCCAGCCCACAGAACCTCGGAAAATCAGAGTTTGCTGCAATTGCCATCACAATGCCCCACTCAAAGCAGAGCACTGAGCAGCCTCACAGCCCCAAACCCTTCAGAAAAAACCAGACAGACTCTCCTGTGCCTTCCAGAGCTTTTACACTGGGGCAGTGACACGAAGTTTTTCCAGTGAAGGAATGAGCCATGGAGAGTGCACTCTGCAGGGTGATTACCCCTGAGGAAGGATTCATTGCTCCTGAGCAGCACTCCGAGAGTGGAGGACACAGACAGCAGCTCCCAGACCTGAGCAGGAGGTTTGACACCCGAGCTCCTCTTATCTACCTGAACCCCAGCCCAAGTGACAGCGTTAATGAAGCTGCAACACATCAGATTTCAGGCAGGCTCCAGGTGGAGATAACAGAAAGGTCAAAGGATGGTTTTAAATCCCCTTATTTTCCTCCCACCAAGTCTGGCTCAGCTTAGCTTGGCTGGGACAAAAAGTGACCCATGTGTCTGGGGATGTTTTCTTTGCATAGGAAACAGCCAGTACCAGGATATATCACAGCAGAGGCAGCAAAGCAAACCACAGGACTCCTTTACATAATGACTTGCAAAGGTTTTCTAGCGAGATATCTTGTTCAGAAAAAAGTACATTTGTGTATTCCGCTAATGTTTGTCACATTTGAATTTCTCAATACCAAAAGAAACATGTCTGTTCAACAGCTGGAATCCTCAGAGGGATCAAGATGAGGTAGAAATCTATATCCAACTGATTTCTGGTTTGTTTTTTAGTCTAAATCTTGTAGCTTCTTTCTCAAATCTCCAATTTTATCTTCCAACACTGGCACCAAGGAACAAAAGCTTTCGTTCTCTGCCGGCGAGCAAGAACCCTAAGGAAGATCAGCCAAAAAATCCTGGGCAGCTATTTTTAACAAAAAACTTTTTACTAAAGGAATGTATATTCCTGAAGCAAACATGGACAGGAAAGGCAGAAAGGGAGACTGACAGGCAGGGAGACAAACTCTGCTCCACAGAGAAGGCTCTGAAACATCTGGAATGTTGCAGTGAAAGGTTATTTACCAGGAACGTCAGCCAGGCCCAGTGCAGATGGTTCTCATTAGTCTGAGATCAAGAGACCAGCAAGGCTAAAAATATGTGTTTGCTTTTTTAGAAACTGGACTTGGTTTTCTGTGCTTCAAAAATAATAATCACCCTTACGCAACTGCTGTAACTTAGAAGTATTTTCTTGGAATATTGTTTGGCATGCTGGTTGGGATGCAGACTCTGCCATTGCTATTACTCACACAGCCCTTCCCCCTGAGGCTTTGGTGATGTAGCTTTTACTTAGAAACAGGAGGATGGCACATTACGCCGAAAAACGATGACTTTTGTTTATAAAGTAACAAAATATCTGAATTTCTGCTCTGGGCCAGGCTCTTGCCTGGAGTAAATGTGTGCAGCTTCCCTGGGATCCAGTGGAGTATTGGATGGAGTCAATGTGGGGGCCACAGAGCCACTGGCAACAGCACATTCCACGCCAAGCACTGCACCTGGGGCAGGTTGGGAGCCCTCATGGCTTTCTTGGGAATCTGTTTGGAAATAGTTGGTTCGAATCAATGGGAAAAACTTGAGTTACATCAGGCAGGAGCCAGGCTCAGGGAGGAGGAGAGCAGGCAACTGCGATTCCTGCAGGGAGATGAGAGGTTCTGATTTCTGCTGACATGGTTTATGAGGCCACCTCCCCAGAAATCCACCTGCCCTGCAGGCACTGGGGACTTCATGAGATAAGCAGCTCTTGCATTACCCATCACAACACATTTTGTGTTGGAAGCTCTGACTGGCAGCCAGCAGAGCACGGGGAGAGGGAAATGTCATTCCACAGGGAATGGGTCAGAGGTTCTCAATGGGCTTTTGCAGCTTCCATTCAGATTTTGAAACCATGGGAAAGGAAGGGAAAGGAAAAGAGGGGAAGTGTGAATGTGGTCTAATGAACAATTCTTAACTAAAAGATTTGAGCTCTCAGTGGAAATACCAAAGAAAGCTGTTCACATCTTTCTGATGGACCCAAATTGAAAGAACAGGTTTTGGAAGAATGCATTTGATTAAATGGTTCCCACTGCCATGGGTTGTCCAGTTCCAAAGCAGGAGAAAGGCACAAGGCCTACTGGAACCTGTTACTAAATCCAGTATTTTTGCTTGGGAAATGGAATTTGGGATGACACAGACTTAAATTCTGAGGCTGGGTACAGCAAGGTAGTGTGACCACCAGCAGAAATGATCAGATGATAGATGAGTGCACTCTGTCACTTAGCTTTGAATCACTTCCTTTTCTTAGTTTGTTTTCTTGCGGTCAGTACTGCCAGAAAAAATAATGTTTTGAAGGGGAAAAGTGTGATCACTGCTTCTCTCATGGGATTCAATATGTGAAGGATGATTTCTCAGAGAGGCTGGCTGAAGTGGGAGATGCTGTGAGGTCTGTCCTCCTGGGCAGGAGATGTACAAAAATGACTTTGTGGGCATTCATTAGAGTTTTTGGGGTTTGGGCTTTTTTTCTGAGCAGGGCAGTAGAAAAAGCACCCCTGGTGTCTTTCTGTCAGTGAAAAACAGTTCAAGCAGGCTGCAAGGAGAGCAGAGAAATCTCCTGTCTCCTTTGGAAAACGGACAAAAAGCAATGGATAGAAACTGATACAGCTGAACATGAGGAAGAATTTTTTCCTGTGCAGTACCCAGCCCTGAACAGAGAGCAGAGAGGGGATGGAGTCTCCCTCACTGAGGATATTCTGGCACTTTCTGGATGCAATCCTGTGCCCTGGGAGGGCCCTGCTGGAGCAGGGAGGTGGCACCAGTGACCCTCTGTGGTCCCTTCCAAGCCGGGATTTCTGTGAAATACCAGAGGCAGCCTCAGCAGCAGAGCAGGGGGAATGTGCCCCTGCCCAGGCTGGATCTCCTGGGAGAGGGAGCACTGGAGTGTGCAGGGATGTCTTCTGTCACCTCCCAGCAGCACCAAACTCACCTCAGGACAAGAACAGAAGCAGATGCAAAATAGGTGAAAGTCAGAGCTAGCAGGAGCGTGGTCAGAATGAGTAAACAATCCCTGAAGTATTCAGTGACAAATTCCACTCTCATATACAGAACTATTTTTTTTTTTTGAGCCCAGCACTGAGCATTTCTTGAAATAACATCAGCCCCCTGTCCAGGGCTGTGCTCTGCTCAGCAGGGCTGTCAGCTTGGCAAGTGGGCGACCTTCTGTGTAATGTATAATTCAAGTATCCAATACACAAATGATTGCAGCAGAGGCAGAGAACATGCAAATTATGTCCCACATCCTGCTGTTAGTCATCCTTGGGGGGGGAACTCACCCCTCCAGAGCCAGGATCCCAGAACACACTGTATGTTTGTTAATCCTCACTTTTTTAAGTGTTTCGACAGCAGCAGCAACCTCACAGCCCTCCTCTTGAAAATGACTGTAACCTAAAACTCCTGGAGTAAAAGACTCAGTCCTTTCCCCAAAAATAGCAAATGAATTATCCATATTTCGTTTTACTGCTGCAGAACAGTTAGAGGTATTAATTTTAAAAATGATAGCAAATTACACGGAAATCTTTCATCAGAGGGGATCAAAGCACTTTGCATATTAATTACATTTCAGAATAAGTCTCTGAGCTAAGCTTTATTACAGGAGATAGTGAGTTCTAGGGATTCATCTGGGTGAGAGGAAATCAGGACACCTGGGATTTACTGCCTGTGACATGCTGCCTAACCTTCCTTCAGATCCTCTGAGCCTCAGTTTCTCTGTCTGTAGGAGAAGAATGGTTATATTTAACTTTGTTTTCAAAGGCTGAGAAAGAAAATCCTCCAGCACAAGTGCTGTCTGAGAGTTTACGTGGCAATTACAGCACCAGAGCAGTCCATGCAGTAGGAAAGGAGGTGGAGTGACAGATGTACCCAGTGGAGTCCTAAAGCTGCTCTGTCTGCCAGGAAATTTCCCACTGTGGCTTCCTTGGAGGTGCCAGGATCACTCCTTCCCCCTTCCTCTGTCAAATATCCTGAAGGCACCACAGGGACCACCCGAGCAACCCTCACACAGCCCTGAGCACCTCCTGGGCTTGGGAAGCTGCCACTTTCACTGTGACTTTCTAGGAGATAACCTTCTGTTTCTATCTGACAGCTCAGTGCAGCCTAAGGATGAGCTCATCCAGGTTTTCAGGGGCTGTCAACAGGAAATGGGTAGCAAAGCTTCTCTAAAATTTCAACTTTCAGTTGAGAGGGATCAGCAGGCTTCGTGCTTGTTGCTCTGCTTGTGCTCCGTGTGCTTGAGAAACTTTTCTAGAAGAGACCAAAGAGACAAATCCTGCTCATTTCTTAGTGGATCTGGGACAAAATTCATGAGAATGAATCTAGAGTCACGTTCTAGCAATAATGACATGAAAAATCATCTCATTTTACAACACTGATAATCAGCAGCTTGTGAAAGAAGAATCAAAAGCAAATACCTTGAACAAAGGTTATTTTCCTCTGTACATACTTTAAATAGGTCATATGGAATGGTAGATGTGACTAAAGCTGAGTGGCTGCATGTCACGAGACCAAAGATAAAATTATGAGAATCAGCAACAATGAACCAGCCCAAGAGTGAGAGGATGGGCCAGGCAGCATTTGGTTCCTCCTTATCAAACATGTCAAGAATAACCAAAACAAACATTGAGCCCAGCCTTGGGTGAGTACAGGATTAGATAGGAGAGTGCAGAAGGTTACTGTGATCCCAAATCGTAGCAAATACCAACTTCCCTTTGGACTTTAGCAGAAAAGATGTTTTTGAGTGCTGCCTGTGTGCCCTGAGAGGTGCTGGACTCTGTTTGCTCTCACACAAAGTCCAGTGTTGGGAGGAGACCTGTCCTGCTACTGCCAAAGCCTGTTTATCTTGCTTGATCATTTACTGGAATTCCATTTGGTGCTGCCTGCAGTGGCAAAGGAGGGGATCCTGTGGACAAGCCAGGGCACTGGGATGGGGTTTGTTCCCTTAGAAAGGAACTGGGATGGGGTTTGTTCCCTCAGAAAGGCAGTGGGATGGGGTTTGTTCCCTTACAAAGGCACTGGGATGGGGTTTGTTCTCTTAGAAAGGCACTGGGATGGGGTTTGTTCCCTTAGAAAGGCACTGGGATGGGGTTTGTTCCCTTAGAAAGGCACTGGGATGGGGTTTGTTCTCTTAGAAAGGCACTGGGATGGGGTTTGTTCCCTTAGAAAGGCACTGGGATGGGGTTTGTTCCCTTAGAAAGGCACTGGGATGGGGTTTGTTCTCTTAGAAAGGCACTGGGATGGGGTTTGTTCCCTTAGAAAGGCACTGGGATGGGGTTTGTTCTCTTAGAAAGGCACTGGGATGGGGTTTGTTCCCTTAGAAAGGCACTGGGATGGGGTTTGTTCTCTTAGAAAGGCACTGGGATGGGGTTTGTTCCCTTAGAAAGGCACTGGGATGGGGTTTGTTCTCTTAGAAAGGCACTGGGATGGGGTTTGTTCCCTTAGAAAGGCACTGGGATGGGGTTTGTTCTCTTAGAAAGGCACTGGGATGGGGTTTGTTCCCTTAGAAAGGCACTGGGATGGGGTTTGTTCCCTTAGAAAGGCACTGGGATGGGGATTGTTCTCATAGAAAGGCACTGGGATGGGGTTTGTTCCCTTACAAAGGCACTGGGATGGGGTTTGTTCTCGTAGAAAGGCACTGGGATGGTTTTCTTCCCTTAGAAAGGCACTGGGATGGTTTTCTTCCCTTAGAAAGGCACTGGGATGGTTTTCTTCCCTTAGAAAGGCACTGGGATGGTTTTCTTCCCTTAGAAAGGCACTGGGAAGGTTTTGTTCCCTTATAAATCAGAATGGCCTGTACATCACCCAGGAGGAAGGGGAGCACAGCGGGTCCCATTTTCCTGGGAAGAACAGAGCCAGTGGAAGCTGAGAGACTGGAAGGAGAGTGTTCTGGGGTGAGCCCAGAATTTTGCAACCAATCCAGTGCTCCCCACGGGGCTGCCCTTCCTCTTTTCTACGTGGCACTGCCAGCAACAGGAAAGCCACCAACGTCACCGTGGATGTGCTCCTGTCCCGTTCAGCACTTGGCACAGAGCCCTCCCCAGTGCTGCTCGGCTGGGGCAGGTGATTTCTGCAAACCCCACAAAGAAACCCTTGGCAAAGTGCTCTGGCAGAGTCCCAGTGCCCACTGGAAGCAAACAGATCCACTCACTGACCCCCCTTTTTTCCCTGTGCCCCCCTTGGCTCATCCCCATGCAAACAAGGCACAGCAGGAGCAGAAAAGGAAAAACCTGGAGGTTCCTGGGCTGCCACTGCCACCAGTGTCAGCACTTGACAGAGCTGTTCTGAGATTTGGCTTGCTAATGTCTGAGGAGTTGAGATGAGAACGATTATGGAAATGAGAGACAGAAGTCTGGGACAAATGCTGCTGGATTGCTTCTTATGGGGCATGTTCTCATCTGCAGTCCTTTGTAATTGCAAAAAATGGTGCCTTGCAGATACCTTGAAGGGACTGGAGACAGACAGATGCATCTCCTCATCAGGAAGTCTGTCTTGATAGGCAGCCAAGATCCGAGGGGAGCGTGCATTATTTGCTATTATCATCATCATCACCATCCCTAACCTCATTTCCCTGGAGATCTGACTCCAGTGGAAATGCATGAAGGGCTCTCCTGGGGTTTGTGCTGTATTTGCCAACCATGCTGCCACACAAGTCCTTCCCATGGAACTTTGTGCCTAAGGAATGGGTCACACACTGCCCAAAGCCCCCTGGACACTGCTGGTTTTTATTGCAAACTGCACTTGAGAGCCATAAGAGAGCAAAAAACTGGGAGTGCTGTGAGACACCTGCAGAGGCTGCCTGGCTCCCCTCAGACACCAGCTCCAGTGGAGGAAAGAGGACAGCAGAAAAGCAGTAGCAACCAGCAGAAGTTGTTGTGTTTGTGCCAAAACAGAATGATGAACCCTGAGCTCTTTTTGCATATTGCATGTGCAGGAACATGATGTCAACAACTCCGTGCTACAACAGGAAACAGAAGATAAGACCTTGTGAAGCTTCAGCTCTTCCTGAGAACTGACCTGCCACTGTTTTCGTTTATGTTGTGCTTTACAAAGCCGAGGTTACCAACACAAATAATCTTTTTGGCAACTTCAACCTTATTTTTATTTCCAAAACAGTTTTAGGTGATTGCCAGTACATCTTTTATTTCTGAACACTTGCCTAATTTTGAGAAAGATGTGTGTATACAAATGCTGCTCCATCTGCAGTTTGGGCTGTACAGCCACAGTGTGGAATTTCTTGACTGGGTGACAAAGAGGAATAAAAAACAAAATGAAAAATAATGTGCTAGTCATAATTACCAGGCATTCCAGAATATATTCTGGCAAAGTTATTTGTCCTAAAGATTCATATGCCTGCTTTGTAATTGCCAGATGACTATGCAAATATTAGCAGTGACATGACAACAAATGACATCCCCCCACGTATGGAAATGAAGAGAAATCTAAATTTACTAACCTCTCATTTTCATTATTCATCTAAGCCTAATCACAAGCACTGGGAAATGTCACTGTAAAATCCAGGGAGGGTTTTTCTTTTTCTGAACTGAAAATCAGAGGGCTGTTTCTTTACTCTGACAGCTCACTGAATTTAGCACCCGCTGCCCCTGGTGTGCTCTCAGCCACGGCAGCTGAAATTCCTCTGAGTTTGTGGGGCACTGATGCCTGAGAGCACAGAGGGTGATGCTCCATAAGGAAAACTGCTCCTGAAGGGAACAGAAGCCGGCACAATGGAGCCACTGATTAAGGAGAACAATCCTGGAGGATTTCCTATTATGCCAAGCTTCAGGAGGAAACAGCGAAGCAACGCAGAGGAAATGAGTGCATTTGCTCAAAATGAAAAGGTCAGCCAGCCCCAAGTTTTCAGCTTTGATATACATGTACCATTCCAACTCCCATTTTTATCGCAGATTATAGCTTCCCAAGGCCCTCAGGAAGTTGACAGAGAGATTGTGAGGTTATTGGGTGGTGTGAGAACGGAACTACCTATGATTTACAAACTTGTCATTGCAGCACAGCCACTTCTGTGCAACGAGGAACAAAGCAACCACCCAACAGCATCCCTTTGCATCCTCATCACACAGCTTCAAATAACAGCTGCAGTCAGCAGCAGAGAGATTCAGACCTCCCCCTTAAAACTCTCTGCAAAGGGATTTAACAGAGTGCAACGTGGACAGGCAAAAGCTGGTGAGCTGCAAATCTACACAGATTCTCCCAGATCTCCTTCACATGGACATTGCTCAAAGTTAAACAGCAGTGACTGTAAATATAGCAAAATCGTTGGTGCAAAATATTGTTTCATTTGGGAAAAAAGCCACACAGAACTCCTGGGTTCCATCCACAATAATCCCATTGCCTCCCTATCACAACTTAATCTCCCCTAAATTTAATTCCCTTAATTATAAAATAGAAACAATAATATTTAACTTTCTGTCATGGGCTATTGTGAAGTGGTGAATTGTCATTGGAAAACCAAATTATTACTGCCTGAACAAATGGACTATTTCTATTAATGCAATAGAAGCAATGGGATTCATATTATTTCAGTTATGCCTCAAAAGCTTTCTCAGCTTTTGTACAGCTTTGAAAACCAACTGTCATCTCTTTATGTCTGTTGAAAACAGATGCTGAACTTGTTGGTGGAGGTGCAAAAGGGTTTTATGGGATTTTAGCTGAGGAAGGGCACAGCACACGGAGTGAAACCGTGGCACTGCTGAGGTTAATGGGAATACTCACAGCATATAATACAAACCAGCTCCTTGTACAGCATCTTTTGTATCTCAAGAGCCTCACTGAGACATAACTAAAATACCAAACCTAAAAGGCTTCCAAACACTATCTCAAGACGAGACTGGTAGAACAAAATTTCAGCCCATGGTACTTGAATGTATAATGAAAAATCCATTAGTGACTCACTTTTCCTAAGGATAGAAGGCAGCATCCTTATGAGTCAGCTTTCTGCTGAGCAAAAACTCCTGCCTTCAATGGAGCAGGAGCCACACCATTGAAAAGAGCTCAATTATCAGCCATTACACTGTGGGACAGAGTGGGGAACAGGTAATGAAAAGAGCAAAAACACACGAAGGACTTAGCTCATGGAGGACCTCTGAGCATTATAAGACTGACCTTTGAATTCAGTGAGAAATGAGAGTTGCATCAATCCATCACCTGCCTGGGAAATTTACTGCAGACCTCTCTGGAAGTCAAAGCACACGTGGGTGCTGTGGCTGCACTGCACTGCTAACAAGGGCAGGGTTAAAATAGGTAGATGTCTGAATCAATTAAGGAAAAAAAATGAAAAAAGGGTAATTAAATGTACTGAGCATTATCAAATTTGGATGACTGTAAGGGATAAGAAAACTTTTGTAGAGTGCACCAGATAACATCTATAAATAAAGAAACAATCATATGTAAGAGGAAACGTGTTGAATACTGACAAAAAACAGTGATAGGGGTTTTGAATGATTTAAAGAAAGTTTCTTGCATCTCTTTTAGAGTAAATGAAGGGAGTCACTTCTGTTAGCACTGCACTAGCAAGGTACATTTTATTTTTCATCTCTCACTTCAGCTCCAAAGTCCTTACTCAAGCAAAACTCCCGCTGGAGTCAATTAAATATTTCTTCTGATTTGAAACAACATAACCAATGCAAGAGAAAGCCTTTCAGGCTTGTCAGCTTTTCCACACCTCTTGGCTGCCTGCAGTCATCTGCAGCAGTGCTGTGTCCACATGAATCACAGCACCTCAGAACCACACAGCCACAGAGGCCAGCGTTCTGGAGGCTGGCATTCTCCCTCAGATTTGTTCTACACCAGATTAATTCCACTGTCTTCAGTACACTTCAACGTGATTTTTGTGGGGGTGAGTCAGGGAGTTTGGTCCTCCACCTGAAATATTATTATCTGTGGCTTTGGACAGACACGATTCCACTGCGCTGCTTTTTCACGCTTGCACTCCTCCCCCTCAGTGCTCCTGCCTGGGATGTGCTGCCCACACAAGGCCACCAGGACAGGGACTGCAGCATCCTGCCACTCAGCAGCAGGACCTTTCTTTATTTATCCCCAAATAAGTTTCTCAGCTGTGTCACAGATGATCCATGAATCTTACCAAAACTGACTGATTCCACAGCGAGAGAACTCTGTGCCGAAATTCTTTACTTCCCCCTTCTCTGGCTGCTCCCCACCATTTACCATCAGTGGCTCAATCACTTTTGCAATGAACAGCAAAAGGCAACAGAAAATGTTCTCCAGGCACTGCTGCTGGGAAGGAACCTCCCCTTCCAGGGGTTCACTTTCAGCTTCCCACCAGTTCTGACCAATTATTGCCCTCTCAGGGGCAACCCCAGCCACCTTACCCCATTGCCCTGCCCTGCCTCAGTGGGGACATGGGAACACAGCGTCACTTACGTGAACTTTACGTGGCCCCACGAGCACCAGGGGAACACCAGAGGTTCCTCATTTACATAGAGCAGCTCCAGCCATGACTCATCTCTGCCTTGTCACTGTGACGAGGCTCCTGATGGCGAGGGGACGGCTGCGTCCTCCGTCACTCCCATGTCCCCAACATCCAGGCTCTTGCAGAGCCTGCAAGTGGGGAAATAGTAAAATGTAAAACATGCCCAGGAAATTTCCCTGCAGCGTGGGAAAGCTGAGCTTCTCCTACTTCATCTCCTACATCTCATCTGCAAGGCTTTCTGGCTGTAGCTTGGTGTCCACCAAGTGTCCATCAAACCTCTGTCCTCCTGGAGAAAGGTCTTGTGTGAATTAACATCATGTTTTGCATCATTTCCCATCCATTAACCAAGGCCAGAGGACTGCTTAGAAGATTGGAAAAGGGCTGAGGGATGTTGTCCTGCACCATAAACCAGTGGTTACTCAACTGAGAACATCCTTCTCCATTGTGAGGAGCAAGTCCACTACATTGGGATTGGGTATTGGTCTGCTGTGACTCTCCTGAACAAGAGTGGGTTTCAATCTCTTTAAGCTTTTATCCATGGAATGAGGTTCCTCTGACTTCCCTCTGGAGGAGACCTTTCCCTGCCCATGGGCTTGAGGGGGAATCCAGGAAAATCAGTTTCATTAGGCTCAGTGACTGCCTCTGTAATGAAGTTTTCTTCTTCCTGACACTGTTCACACTATTGTCACCAGCAAAAAACATCTGCTGATATGGAAAAAGGACATCAGGGAAATTCCATATAATAAGTAGAATTGGAAAGTTTTCTTTCTTTTTTTTTTTTAATAGGGTAGTTCCCACAATGATTTCAGGGAAGAGAGTGAGTGAGTAAGAAGATGAGGAAGGGGCAGGGAAATACCAAACACTTTCAGTGTACGCCCTCAAACAGTGAATGAAATTTGAAATCAGTAGAATGGAAACATTTGGGATGAAGAATGGAAGAAAGTGAAACACAAAGGATGAGAGACTCATGTTTCAGTGCTGGAAAAGTCATGATGAGCAGGACAGTCATTTTTACGTGTTTGTTATACCCATACAACGAAGCCAACCAAAACAGAAGGGGCTAAATATTATACACAATATTCCAAGGTTTATTGCCTAGAGCTCAGAACTGGGATAACCAAAATCTGTGTACAGATTTCAGAGTCAGCACAGGCCAAAAAATTTCCCTGGGCATCATAACTTTGGCAACCAATATTGCAGAATGATAGAACAGGAATTTCAAGAGAACACCATAGGGATGTTTTCTAGACCTTCTTCCTCCCAGAACCTCATCCAATGCCTGCAGATTGCATGCCAGGCAATCACAATCTGCCCAAAAGTCTGACATGTTCCCCTTAGTGGCCTCTGACACCAGAGATGAAAGGTACAGACATAGTTATACCATAGGATGCATGGAGCCAAGGTGCATTAGCATATGGCAGCTAAGATGAATGTTTGGAAGTAGCCCAGTCTCTGAGTCAGACTGATCCTTTCCGTTCATAAACTTTAAAGTGCCAGGAAAAAAGCAAAAAAGTCCAATTAAAATAAATCCTGGCTAACTCCACTGCAGGCTTATCATCACAGCGTGAGGAGGACAGGATTTTGTTCTTTCTCCTGTGAGAAGCTTGAGCAAGAAACCATGAAGTGGCCTCAGCAGAGACAGGGTGAAAGGAGTGTTCTTTGGTGAGGGAGAAGTCTGGAGACTGCTGGGCCTGCCTTCCTCTGAAGGCTGGAGGAGTTTTTTGGAAGGGTTTATTTGTTGCTTCGGTGTAATGATTTCTGATTTTGCATGCTGTCATTTGAAAGGAACCTTTCACTTCATTTCTGACCATTCAGCTCCCCTCAGCACATCTCCTCTTAGCTTCTGCCTTAAGCTGGATTTGTCCTCACCTCCAAGTTCCTGCACAGGCCTGCCTGCATGTGTGGTCTGTTTGTTCCCAGTTCCCTTCTGCTGGACATTCCCTTCTCCAGCAATTTCTCTCCATTTATTAATATCTTTCCACGCTCCCTTGCATGCTCTGTGTCTTACAACACTCTCCTCACCCCCATCTCCAGCCAGCACCTTGAGACAGTTCAGAGTCTGTTTGGCCGAGTGGTGATTGCTGGAGCTGGCACCAAGGATGGGCTGGGTCACAAGGCATCTGGAACTGACCACCAAAACCAACCCCACTCCAAACCTGAGGCCAGATACTGTTTACAAGGGCCTGTGGTGGCAGGACAAGGGGGAATGGCCTCAAACTGAAAGAGAGCAGGTTTAGATGGGATATTGGGAAGGAATTGTTCCCTGTCAGGGTGGGCAGGCCCTGGCACAGGGTGCCCAGAGCAGCTGTGGCTGCCCCTGGATCCCTGGCAGTGCCCAAGGCCAGGTTGGAAGGGGCTTGGAGCACCCTGGGATAGTGGAAGGTGCCCCTGCAGACAAAACAAGGCCAGAGATAATGATTTCTGCCTCAATTCATTAGAGGGTTAATAAAACATCTTTATAAAATCATTTTTCTTTGGCCACACCCTGATTTCTGCAACAGATTCTTTAGCACTGACAAAACCTCCCCAATCCACTGACCATCACAGCAGTGCCAAGAGACCAAGTGAGAACAAGGAAAACACAAGTCTCATTTGCAGCAGAGGCAGCAATTAAAAATCCATATCCTTACTACGAAAAAGATGAAAAAAAAAAGGTATGTATTTCTCGTCTGTAATGGCCCATTGGGCTTACTCAGCTAGACAATATCAGAGGAAATCACTGAGAATGCTGATAAGGCAGCACAGAGGACATGCCAAAAGCAAGTCAGGGAAGTGCAATTCAACATCTCACGCACAGGGCTGGCTCCAGAGGGTCAGAGGATGGGAGAGAACCCACTAAGCTGCCCACAGCAGGAGTTGGCAAGCCTTCCAAGGAAACTTCCAGAGCCTTGTTTGAGAAATTCCTCCTTGTCAAGCTGTTGTTTGGGTTCACTTTTTTGCTGCCTGAGGGCCTTTGTGATGGCCTAACGCTGCTGAATCTCCCATAGTCGTTCTGTTGTAAAAAGCTGGTTTCCATGTATTGCTGGCCACAGCAGAGCTCCACAGAGTCCTGACCTTGCACCTGGGTGCCTGAGCTGCCTTGCACAGCTCCCAGCTGGGAAGAAGCCACCCATTCATAGAGGTCATTGTGGCACAGCATCCCCATCCCTGCTGAGCCTGAGTGCCCACTGCGAGCCTGCCCGTGCAGCGGCTCTGGGCGACATCCAAAACTGCACTCAGGCACCAAAGTGCAACTTCTGCAGACTGCTGGCGCCTGTGCTGGTGAGAGCAGCCCAGGAAAGCTCTGCCTGCCCTGCTCAGCTACGTCAGATGCTGTAAGTGCCCACAGCTCCTGGGGAATGCTTCCCGAGGCGCCGCAAGGTCTGGCGCCTTGTCGTGCCCCACTGCTCTGGGTGGGCTCCATTCCCTCAGCTGCTCCTTGCCTCTTGGTCCAGAAATCAGGTGGGGCTTTTGTCAGGAAGACCTCCAGGACCCAATTTCCCAGGCATGATGCAGGCAGCAGCAGGGAAGTGTCAGGAGTGCTTATAGGTGTTTAACATCAGTGAGTCAGGGACCGCTCCTCCAGTGTCCAAGCACAGTCACTGTTTCCAAGGTAAAAGCCCTAATTCAATACCAGAAATTCTGCACTTGTGGTTACACAGAGGCTCAGCCTTCAGAGGCTGGGCAGAGCACATTTTTCTCCCTTCATGCCCTCAAGTTTTTCACACACTTTGTGTCCAAAGGTCCAGACCTGTCCTCCAGGGAAGGGCTCCCCAGCACTCGGTGAGTATTTAAAGCAGAGGGATGGCTCATCTCCCAGGCATATTTTCACTAAGACTAATTTAGATGTGGATGCCAAATGTGTTCCCTAAGCCCAGAAGCAAACACTTTGTGGCCCTGTATGAGTTTCACAGTGAGGTATTCAGAGGTCCCCTTCTCCTGATGTAGGAATCTCACCATCAGTGTACAGGCTAAGAGCATTCGAGTCCTTCAAGGCCTGGTCCTGAACTATTCCTCTCCAGTGTAAAGGGAATTTAAGGCATTTAACTCACTACAGAGCATTGAGAATTAGGTGTAATCCTCAACTCTCCTCTGCTGCCAATCCCAAATCTCCTTGAGATCTGGCCCTCCTAGTGTTCAAAGTCCCCTATCCAGGATTTCACCCTAGTTAACTGTTAACTTGCATCTCCTCTGGCCATGACCTTTGGTCAGGTGTTTGCAGTCTCCTGAACCACACTGAACACTCACCACCACAGGGGTGCTGTACAAAGCATGAGGTAAGCCTGGGACAGGGGCTGCAACTTCCTTGTGGCATTCATTTCCACAGTGGAACAAGAAGTAAAATACAAAAATACAAAAAAATGTTCTGCTCGCTGTAACTTTCCCATAGTAAATTCCTGGCACCCAAAACGTGCCAGGAAACAGGCTTGAAAACAGGCAGTTTGTATTGAAAGCAGGGTAAATTTTCTAGGGGCTTTAAGAGTGGCAGATTCCCCTGAGCGTTTGCCCACTGTCACAGGACAAGGGAGAGGCCATGTGGCTGCACAGACCCCATTCCCCACACTCGTACACATCAGCTGTGCCCATGCCTGTGACTGAAAAATAATCAGATTCTTTCTTCTGCCTATCGAGCAGGAAGAAGAGAGGTGGTTCTGATGTCTTCTTAAGGAAAGAGTGTAGCTATTCAATAAAGAAGGAACTTACACAGTAAATTCAGTAGATATTAATTTATTTTATTGTGCATTTGAAGTCCAGTCTCACAAAAATAGATGCACAGCATTACATGTGGTAATGATAAACAAACTACACTGCAGCAAGACTTTAACACAACATTGAAAGCTTGCTTTTTGTTCCCTGGAATTTGGGAAGTACTGCCAACACGTAGCTTATCCAAATCCTAAGAGGAAGGGCTGAGCTTTCATTCCTGATTATACTTAGCACAGCACTTGTATTTGAATTCTTCACCTCCACGCGCATCCTGTTCCTGCAGCAAGATTTCCTCAAACGCTGTTATTTATATTTTGAAAACGCTTTATAACATTTTTTTTCTCTTCATTCTCTGCAATGTTTTTTCCTTTTCCTGAACGGCAGCGGTGCTCAGGGCTCCAGGCCACACCCTGCAGAACACAACACATAATCGGGGGCACACGCCCTGCAGAGCAATGCGCTCACTCCATTCCCAGCCCACCCCACACCAGCCTGCAAACTGAATAAAATCAAATCACCCAGGGAAATGGCCTGGGGTGGGCCCTGCCTCACAACATCCCAAACAAAAGCCACGGGGCAGCTTTTGGTTGTGCTTTTACACACCTCTGTAGCAGAAGGGGAATAAGTGAATAAGCACTGCACCTTCCTAAGAGTCACAGCACATTCCCCATCGATGAACGAAGCCCAGTTGACCAAGGATGAGTGTGTGTACCCAGCTTTACCTTTGGCAAACAGTGCTGCTCATGACCCAGGCACAGCACCTACACCAAGCTCTCAATGCTAGAGCTGTGGCAGGAGCCAGAGGCTAAAACAAAACTCAGCCTTGTGTAAGGAATCACAAACAGAGCAAAAAAGGAAATCGTATATATGAGTGTCACAGGATGTTAGATCAGCCCAGACCGTGCCGAGCAGGTAAGGATTGAGGTTGCACTTTTCTGGCAAAGAGAAAACTTTGAGAGTACAAAATCAAGATAAGTAAAATTCAGAGAATCATGGAATATGCTGAGTTGGAAGGATGATCCAAGTCCAGCTCCTGTTCCTGCACAGACCCCCCAACAATCCCACCCTGGGCATCCCTGAGAGCTCCTGGAGCTCTGGCAGCCTCGGGGCCATGCCCATTCCCTGGGGAGCCTGGGCAGTGCCAGCACCCTCTGGGGGAAGACCCTTTCCCAAAATCCACCCTGACCCTCCCCTGGCACAGCCCCAGCCCTTCCCTGGCTCCTGTCCCTGTCAAAGGGAGCAGAGATCAGAGTTGCCCCTCGGGAGGAAGTTCCAGGAGACTTCCCCTCAGTCTCCTCAAGGCTGAATTATCAAGGATTAATATAAACTCTATAAATTAATTTTATTAATGTGAAGTCAAAACTTAAAAACAGCATTATCAACTGGAGATGAAGAATATTCATAATTACATGAATTATTTTACCTGCAAAAATAAATTTGTTAAATAAATAACCAAGAAGATGATTCAAATAAAGCACTTTTTGGCCACTGTTTTTTCCATAGGAAGGAGGTACCAGTTTTGTTGTTGTGAGACATTAGTCAGGAACTCAGATAGACTCATCCATGATCTGATTTATCTGTAACAAAGTGATCTGGAATGAGGAAAATGCTCTTTTTTTGCAAGAAGAATTATGAACACAAATTAGGACTGAAGGGATTTGTTTGCTAATTTAGAACTGAAGCTGATCTTACTCTGTAGTCTTAGGTGAGTCAATTCATCCTCCTGCTTTGGTTTCTTGGTTGTTAAAGAGGTCTGAAACTATTGGTGTACTGGTTTACAGTTTGGCTCAATGAACATTCCCAATGCAATTTGAAGAGAAAATATAGTTTTAAGTCTACTGTTGCCAGAAAAAGGTTGGTTTGTTGCTCCCATGAAAAAGCAAGTTAACTTTTCCATCAGTTGTCGGTATCAGCTTGCTCATTGCAGTTCTAATGGTGGGACAAGCACCTCAAATGAACCCCTTGCTTTTGGTTCCCATTCTAACACACACCATGAGCTCAGCTGCCCCACCCAGCTGGACTGGGGACAAATTCCTGTTCTTATCTCCAGCCCGATGGAAGCCTTATGTAATAAACAATATTGTGACAAGGGTCTTATCTCAGGGCATTAACTTCTCCTTCCCTTGGCAAGGATGTGAGCGAGCTGGACCCCGCTGCAAAGCTGCTCTGAGCCCATTGCTCTCTCCAGTTCGACCTTTTAGTGGAAAACAAAATCAAATCCCCACAAGGCGAGCTCTCGCTGCGCTGTGTTCTTGAGACTCGAGCCTGCAGGAGGAGAACTCTTCAAGGCCACCTCCAGATTTATCTACTGTACAAGTGAAGAGCTTTTGTAAACCCTTCAGCACTCTCTTGGCTCCTGAGAGAGCTGATGCCTCTGCACAAGACAGTTAATAACAGCTAATGATGTGGGGGCCTTGCCAGGAGCACTTGGTTGTGTAACCACCTCGTCAGGCACTGTTTGTTTTGGTTTTTTTCCACAACGATCATCCCCCCCTGGCTACGCCTGTGCAATGGCTTGACCTCATGAGGGATGAGAATTGTCTCATTAATTTCACTGGGCTGCTCAGGTTTGGAGCACAGTGTGAAGTGCAGCAGGACTTCGTGGCTGATCTGTTAGCAATCTGCTGAATGTGCTCACACAATGCAGTCGGATAATTTAGGTGTCTGAGATCAAAAAAACCCCAAAAACCCAATTAGGTATTTTTATCTATTCCCTGGGGGCTTCTGAGGGATAATGCTGTGTTATGTCATACTTGGGACTCCTCCAGTTCAGTTTTTCATATTCCCAGCATGAATTACTATCTCTTTCTTTGAATGAAAATGGTATCGATTAACAGCTCTGACTCTTCAGTAGTTCTTCCCTGCATGTTTCAATCTGAATTTCTTTTTTTAAACCAGGTATGGGCCTAGTTTCTGTGTGAAGGGGAAAAAAATGGAAAGATGTGCATCTCTAAGTAAAGAAATGATGAGAGCAGGAGGAGGAGGAAGAAAGGTACAGAATCAATTAGAAATGCAGTATACTGCATACTCAGACTGCTGTCATTTCACTCTTTCTCTTGCCCTGCTTTTAGACTTAAAGGCAAGAATAGTTGTATTTTGTTCCTGCAGTGCAGTGTAACCTGCACTGCATGTGAGTGACAGCGATTCTGAACACAGCAGCAGTCACACTACCTGCAGCAAAGCATCCCTGAGGGACACTGTCAGCTGGTGACACAATTATGGGAACAGGGATGGTGCATGGAGCAGGACAGGATTAGCCTTGTGCACTGCACTGAACCTGCCAGGGATGCAGCCAGAAAAAGGCATGCAGGCAAAATGGAAATATTGGGGAAATGCCTCATCTAACGAATGGGGAGCTTTTTCTAACTTTAATCCCTTGTCTTCAGTAAAACTGCACAAAAAAAAAAAAGATTTCCAAGAGCAGGTGAAAGAACTGTGCTGGCCCTTAAAGGAGCTTGTCACAGAATCATGGAATGGGTTGGGTTGGAAGGGAGCTTGAAGCTCATCCAGTGCCACCCCTGCCATGGCAGGTACACCTCCCACTGTCCCAGGCTGCTCCAAGCCCCAGTGTCCAACCTGGCCTTGGGCACTGCCAGGGATCCAGGGGCAGCCACAGCTGCTCTGGGCACCTGTGCCAGGTCCTGCCCACCCTCCCAGGGAACAATTCCTTCCTAATATTTAGGCTAAACTGAAAGGGTGCCCAGGGATGGAGGGATGGGTGCTCTTCCTTCCTTTGTGGGCACTTGGAGGTGTGAGACCTTGCCCTGTCTGCAGCCCCTGACACACGCTGGTATTCCTGTGATGCTGAGAGTGCAAAAGATGCTGGACAAAGCCTGAAACAATTTCACACTCTGCTCTGGAGCCCCAGGAACGCCTCAGGNCACTTCCTGGCCCTGCAGCCGCCGGCAGCGAGGCCACAGCCGGGGCCGGGGGCGGCGGCGCCCGCAGCCCGCCCGCCACCACCACCGCCACCACCATGCCCTTTGACTTCAGGAGGTGAGTGTCGCCGAGAGTCGCGACAGAGCCCGCCCGCCCTGCGGGGAGCGCCCGCCGCCGCCCCGCGCCGCTCCCCGCCCGCGGGTGCGCGTGGGATGGGCGGATGGATGGATGGATGGATGGATGGATGGATGGATGGATGGATGGATGGATGGATGGATGGATGGATGGATGGATGGATGGATGG
>VYZP01046751.1:39909-60604 GCA_013400635.1 Hypocryptadius cinnamomeus | reverse complement strand
ACAGCGACAGGAGGAGAGGGAACGGCCTCAGGCTGGGCCAGGGCAGGCTCAGGGTGGACAGCAGCAGGAATTTCCCCATGGAAAGGGTGCTCAGGCACTGGAACTGCCCAGGGAGGTTTGGATCCCCATCCCTGGAGTGTCCCAGGAAGGGCTGGAGGTGACACTCGGGGCTCTGGGCTGGGGACAGGGTGGGGATGGGGCACAGCTGGGACTCGATGATCCTAGAGCTCTCTTCCAACCGAAACACCTCCGTAATTCCGTGCTGCCAGCTCCCTGAGAGCCGCGGGGCTGAGCGGAGCACGGCGAGAGCGCCGAGCGGACCCTGCAAACTGCGGGAGCCCCGCGGGCCCTGGGGCCTCCCGCATCCCGCATCCCTCACCCCACACCCCGCATCCCGGATCCCGGATCCCCGAGCGCGGTGCCGCCGCTCCGTAACCCGGCGGCGGAAGCCNGCGGGGAGCGCCCGCCGCCGCCCCGCGCCGCTCCCCGCCCGCGGGTGCGCGTGGGATGGGCGGATGGATGGATGGATGGATGGATGGATGGATGGATGGATGGATGGATGGATGGATGGATGGATGGATGGATGGATGGATGGATGGATGGACGGGCGGACTGTGCGCAGGGAAGGGACTGGGGAGGCTGTGCCCAGCTCCATAATGCGGTTCCATCCAGCCGAAGGGGGTGTGTGCAGTTTGGGTTGCCTGGGCAGGACGGAGGGAGCAGCAGGACCTGCGGGGTGATGGATGCGGGTGCTGGGGTGGAGGTGCTGGGCTGCTGTTCCTCCCGCAGGTGTCTGGGGTCTCACTTTTTGTGAAGGGGGTCACTGTTTGTGGTGGAGCTCTTGCAGCACCTTTAGAAGGTCATGGTGCGGCTCCCATGGCAGCTTTAGGGCATCATTCCTTGCAGTGGGGTTCCCTTCAGAGGGTCATTTCTTATGGTGGGGTTCCCACAGCAGCTTTAGGAGATCACACTGGGGCTCCCACAGTGGCTTTAGGGGGTCACTGCTAAGGGTGGAGCTCCCAGAGCATCTTTAAGGGGTCACTCTTTGCAGCGAAGCTCCATGTGCCAAAGCTGTGCCACGTGTCTGATGGCTGGGAGCCAACATCCACACTTCCATCTCTGGGTTTTGCCATTTTGAGCAGGTGCAAGTTGTAGGATTTGGCCTTTCTGTGTGGCTCCTTCATCCCCTGGGCCATTGGAGGCAGTGTCAGGTACCAAAACAGAAGTGAAAAAGACCCCTCTGACTTCACTGGAGCCAAAATAGCAACTGCAGGTTCATTTTCTTTTTTGAGCTGTTCTTGAACCGACAATTTGCATCTTTCCAAGTTCAGAGATGCCAAGGGGAAGATGCACAGATGAGTTTTCTAAAACAGATTTTACTACAACATTAATAGTACAATCAAAAATACATACATTTTTGGGAATATGCAGTTAACTACAGTCCTTCCCATGTAGGCTCATTTCGACCCCTACATGTGCCCCCCTTTGAGATGGGAAATGGTGATAGTGCAGTGTTTTATTATATTTTTACTGTAATTCTAAACCAGGCCTCTCATTTATACAGGCTAACAGGATCTTGTGTGATCCGTGGGGCATTGTTGAACATGGAGGCAGTTGCTTCTGAATGAAAACTTGCTGAAGCTGGAAACAGCATCTGCTGGATCATGTGGGATCCGGGGCCCAGAGCCTCGTTTCTGCTTTTGTGTAGAATTTGATAGAAAAGCTCTTCTTTGGAGACATTCTGCCAGCTGCGAATCCTATTGCCATCCATTTTCAGACTTGTAAAATACATGAACAATAAGAGATCCTGGGCTGTGGCTGTCACTTTGTAATAGCAGATAAAGAAAATGTTATTTCTGATGTCTTTGAAAATGTAATTTCTGTTGGGTCTCAGAATGTGCGTGTGGAAACACTGGCTCACGAAGAGTATAATCATCTTAAGAGACAGCACTAGTGCTTCACTTTGGAATGGAAAAAAGATGTTCAGTAAAAGCTGAATAGCAGGGTTTGTGTTAATGAGTTACAAAAACAGAGACATCAGATCTGCATTTTAAAGATTCACAATTGCAAATAACTTCTTTGTCATTTAGAGTGGAGGATTAGAAATAGGCACTTCAAAGCTCTTTCTCAAATAATGTAAGCTCACTGAACTTCAGCTTTTCTGCAAGGATGAATTTTTCAAAAGCTGCCATTGATAACAGGAATTTCCTATCTCAAGTACAGAGGAGCTATTGTCACCTGCAGCAAACCACTTTCCTGCTTTAGAAGCATGAACAGAGTTCAGGACCAAAAGGTTTGCAAAGGTTAGAGCCCTTTTTAGCTGTTGTGGGTTTTCGTAGTGCAGGCAGTGGAACAAAATCTGCTGAGGCTGGAAAATTTTACTGTTGTAGGTAAAGTATGATGCACACGTTAAAAAAACCACACAGGTACTTCCTGACAACTCTAGAACATGCAATACAAGGCTCTTGGAGAAGTAAGGTCACCACCTTGAGTAAGTTTCTGAATGAAGAAATGACATTTTCACCATGTAAATTTCAAGGATTTTCTCTGAGGGATTTCAGCAGGATGTTCCCTTTGGCAGGTGCAGTTTGGTACCCTGCCTTTTACATGCCTGTGTGTGACCAGGGGTTTGGATAGTTAAGAAACTTTTAGAAATGCCCCTGCATATCTTCTAGAGTCCAGAATTCCATGTGGAAAGGTGTTGTCTTCTGGAGGCCACACATTTCACGTTGCATCTGAAGGAATTCTGGCCTTAGCTGCTCTGCCAAGGACATTTGGGAAGGCAAGGTTTTGTTGGTTTTGTATCCTCCCCTCTCTTAGAGCTTTGTTTTTGGTATTTTAGGGTGGCAGGATGTTGATAGCTGGCACCAGGTGTGGAGAGGGGCATTGTAGAGCAGCTGCAGGTTTAGGCTTTGAGCTGTTTCCACACAAAGTAGCTCTAGGAGGAATAGGTTGCCCAAACCTCATCTGGAGATGATGGAGACACAAATGACAAGTAATTGAAACAGCCCAGGACCAAAAATGTCCCTGTTCTTCACCAACTAAAAGTCAAAGAAATCATTTACTTCCATGGGACTAAATCTCTTTGCTCTGTCTTAAACTCAGCTAGATTGAAGAACCAAAATTGCTTAAAAATCTTTCTTGGGAGTTGTCTCCATCGATCAGTCTGATATGGAAGTAGCTTGGTCTGTTACATGTACTTTTTTGTACAATTTTTTTTTCTGTAGGACTTCTGTTTTCTTGGCTTATCAGTGGTTCCCTTTCCTAATACAAACTTCATTTAATTCGTAAATAAACCAATATTTTCACAGTAATCTCGCATGAATAATAATTATTCTGCATCAGGTATCTTTAGGGTTTTAATAATACTCAGTATTTACCTAATGCTTTTCATTTTTCAAAGCATTTAATTCAGACTAATCCCCCCAGTCCTGCTGTGATGTTGGTACAGAACCAAGTTTTCAGCTTCCAGATTGGAGCCTTCAGTACAGGTCTGTTCAGTGCATGTCACAAGAACCCAGCCCTCCTACAGAACTACTAAATCAGTTTGTATTTCCAGCAGGCCTGGTTCTTTCCTATTTTTTAACATTTGGGTGAAAGACACGGACAGATTTTTCCCTTCTTGCCCATGTCCTGGATTTTAGAACTTGTGTCAGCAGAGCAGCTTTGGATGTGTTTGATGGGGGATTTTGAGTTCTCTCACTGGAGCTGAAAGGGTATTTCCCCTTGGAGCCTTTAAGATCTGGTGTCACCTGCACACTTGCAGCCTCTGAGGATGGTTCAAGTCATAATTAGATTAAACTCTAAGCCTGGGTCATCTTGAGTGGTGATTGTGAGCTAGCCAGAAGGGATCCCACATCTTGTGTGATCCTCTTAGCAGGAGGCTGAGCTGGTGCTGGGACTTCAGACTGCTCAGATGTTGAGAATGACACAAATAAAAATGAGAATTGCAGCTGTAAGAATGAAGTGACTCCCCTGCAGTGGAGGAGGACATGGTGGGGAGAAGCATTGCTGCAAAGTCTCTTGACTCTGGTGGCTTTTCTTTGCACCTGCCTATCTGCATGGAAGAGTTACTGATGGGTTTGTAAGAGACTGAAACTTCTGAACCATCTTGCTCACTTTAGTTGGTTACACTGAGAAAAACTAAAATAGACCACTCTGAAATCAAGTTTTTGTTCTAATTCTGGCTAATTCACTGTTGTGCCCTGGCCAGGTGTTTCACACAGAGTGGCAAATGTGTGAATCCTTATTTTTATGTGAATCCTTATTTTTATGTTTAACTGAGAAATTCAGAATTTATTTCCCACAGTTAATCATTGTGATCTTTTCATTAGGGTTTTTTATTGTTCCTTGTTTGGTTTTGGGGTTTGGTTGGTTTTTTTTTTCACAATGTGATAACCTGTATGAAGTAACAATGTGCTGTACCCGGATTTTGGAGGTCATGGGAAAGGAGCCAGGCTTAGAAAGGATTTAGATTTAAATGCTGACCTAGAGTAGAAGGCAAAAACTTTTATTCCATCTGCACAGTATGACAGGCTCCCACTGTCAGCTGTTCTTTGGCATGTCTGTGATAAATGGTATTTTAGTGTGGGTGTGCTGATTCAGACCTATGGATCATTTTTACTATTTTGGGACACAGGCAGGTCTTTGCTTTAGTTCCTGAAGGTTTTCTTTTAAATCAAATTGTTCAGTCTTAACCAAAGCTGACACACTCCAACCTTCCTGCTTTTAGCAGAGGGAGTTTGTTTGGTTTTAAATTAGACCTAAGGGTTGTGATGGTGAACAGCAAACTGCTGCTCACGCTTGTGACCAGGCATAGCTGTGAAATCGATTCCTGACCAAAAGAAAAATGAGGGGACCATGAAAGACTGTTTTGTTCCTTCTTTTCTGAAACCTGAAGACTAAAATCAAGTTATTTGCCTTAACAAGTGAGTGAGGAGGTGTCTGAGGGGTGCTTAATTTGGAAAAGATTTTTCTCTGCAGACTCAAAATCTCCTAAATTGCCCTGGTTTGTACTCATTAATCCAGGCAGGAATCGATTTCACAGCTGTGCCAGGTCACAAGTGTGAGCATCACTCTGTCCATTCCCCATCACAACCCTTAGGTCTAATTTAAACCCAAACATACTCATTTTGCTAAGAGCAGGAAGGTTGCAATGATTTTGTCCAAAATATTAATTCCTGTATGTGATTGAGCTGGTAGCCATCACTTCCTAAATTAACGTCTAGGGGCCATAGCACAGCTCTGGTTTGGGTAGTTACAGATTTACAGAATTACAGCATGACAGAATATTCTCTGTTGGAAGGGACCCACAAGGATCATCGAGTCCAACCCCATGGCCTTGGCATTATTGGCAGCATGCTCTGACAAACTGAGCTCATTTCAGCAGTAGCTGCATTTCCATCCCCACCTGCAGCCACGTCTGGAGCCTGTTCCAGTTCACATTGTGCAATGCCACTGGTAAACAACCCTTCCAAGTGGTATTGCTGCCACCTTACGTAATGACCAACGTGGATTTGGGTGCCAAGCAGTGCCATGACTAACTTTGGCTCAACAATAGCCCTTTGAGGGCACCTGAGAAATTATTCTGCAGTCACAGCAGTCAGATGGGCAGGCAGAGCTGTACAGACAGAGTCTATTGATGTTTGTGCCACAAGTAACTGATTATACATGGTGTGCATGTATGTAAATATTTCTTTTTAAGTGTCCCTAGTGCATCATTTCTCTCAAAATATCAGCGGAGTGGAGACTTTTTTCCTGCGTAAGTAGGGAAATATTAAAGTCTGGCTTTGTAGGGAAGTTTTGCACTGTTCCTTCTGAACTTTAACTGTCCTCCTTTGTTCAGTCCTTGGCGACACAGATGCTTCCTTCATGCCATCATAGTTCATTGCTGTGAAAATGACTGAATCACACTGTAAACAGAGCTGAAGCAATGCCACCAGCCTGGACTGGGAACTGTGGACGTTGTTCAGCTTGTATTTTGGAGTGTGCTGGTGTATTTTTTAGGCATGTAGTTTGAATGGTGGAGGTGGTGAGGAAAGAATAGTCTTGCAATGAAGGAAGGAGTGGGGAATCATCTGTTTTTCTTGTCTTCTCTCCAAGCACAAGCCCTGAAGTGATGTCTAGGTATTCCTGTACAGAGCCAGCTGCTCTCGAAATGGAAAACTTGGTCTGCCAAAAAATTAACCACAGCCTTGCCACCATCTACAAAATCTTCCTTATTCTGAAATGCCTGAGTATTTTAGTAGTAAATCCTCTTTATACCGAAATGTCTGAGTATTTCAGTAGTAATCATGGCAGACACATAAGAGGTAGTTGGCCAGTGCAGCTCACTGAACTGTGTGTGTTTGGATGTTTGCTTTTCTGTTTGATTTTTCTGAAGGATGTTTCCAAATGAGATGTATTTAGTTTAATTCAGAGAAGCCAGAAAGATTGGCATGTAATAGAAGAGCCTTCAAAATGCTGTGTTAAAATGTGCAGGCCAGTATTACTGCTGACAGGATTTCAGGTCATGTTCCGTAGTGTTTATTTAACAATTATATCCTAAAGCAGATCACATGGCTTCCAAACTGTCCCTCTCTGCAGACCACTGTGTGCCCCCTAAAACATCAGTAACGTAAATGTGACCTTGTTTTCTGATAAAGGTGAAGTCTTTGAGCCTTGCTTGGATTCTGTGTCATTCTAAATGAAACGTGACCCAACTGCACTGAAATCTGAATTGGGCCACTGCATTATAACAAGTTATATCTGGACTAAAAACCAGTGGTAAACCTGCAAGTTGCAGCTCTTGAGTCTGTATAAGTTATGTTGGTTTAGTGGGCATCTCTACAGATATTTCTTGGAAATTGTATCAAACCAGGGACTTGACTTGGAAGGCAGGCAGTGCAGGAGAGTTGTACTTGCTTGTAGGTAACACACTTAGATGCAAATAAAAAACAGGACTGAGTTGTAGAAGCTTGTACAGAAATTCTTGTCTTCTTGGATTGGAATTTAAATAGGAGAACCTGAGCTGGTCACTGCAGAGTTACTGATATTCTGGAAAAGTACAATGTATTTTAATCCCTTGTATGGGATAGGAGTTTCTCTTACTGATATGGAGAAATCTCTCTCTGCAGTAGGTATGGATTGGCCTGTGTGCTTTTGAGGGAAGCCTTATGAATGTGGAGTTGTTTTCTTCACATATCCCTCTCTCCCCATTTTTTCTTGATTCCCCAGATGTTGCATTTGTTCATGCTTTTTTGTACCAATCTCTGATTTTTGTGCTGAGCAAGCACAGCTGGGACTTAAACCAGTAAGGAGCTTCTCCAAATAAAACCTGCACATTTCTGATGCTAAAATAGTTCTTCCAAGATCTTGTTTCAAGGTGTTCAGCAGTGCAAGGCAGCAGCAGAGCCTTAGTGTTTTGTGATTCCTGGAAGCTGTAGGAAAGACTATGGTACAGCTCTTTTTTTCCATAGCTCTTTGGTTGTGTGTAGGTAAACTCTTAGAAATCACAGTCCAGCTTTGAATTTTGTTCAGTGTCTGCTGCACATCAGGACTTTTGTTTGTTTGTGGGAAGGGAATGTGGCAGAAGTTTGAGGACCCTGAGCTGGCAGGTGTCCCATTGGGAAAAGGAGAAATATTCAGGACCAAGGGGATCATGAAGGGTGGAAGTGCTGGGATGTGCTGGGGAGCTGCAGGAACCAGAATCTCTGAGTTGAAGGCTCTGGACCAGGAAGGTTCCAGTCAGTTTATGGCATTCAAGTATCTGAACAATCTGCTTGGTTTGGGGAGCAGCCATATATGTTTAATGCTCTTCCCCATTCTCTGTTCTCCAGAAAATGCTGCTCCCACTCAGGAGTACAATGGCTCTTACAGTTCAGCAAAGGGTTGGATCCCTTTAAATACCAGTCCCCTTACTTGAGCATTTTTTCTTCATGACACTTTTCTCCTGTTTTGATGAAGCAAAGTGTAATTTGCTCACTTTATTAAAAATACATTTCTCTTCCATCCTTCATTTTGACACCTGCTTCACTGCCTAAAAGGAAATAAAATGCTTGCTGGCAAGACTCCACCTTTGAGTATTTGAGATTATACTTTCCTCCTCCTCCCGATTGCCTTTGGAATGTGTTTGAGCCTAACATTTTATTTTGAAGGAAAAAGAAAAGTGATGTACTGCTTCCTGTCTTCCATCCTTCAGTGTCACCTAAAATAGTTGCACTTTTGGCATATTGCAGCAATACAATTACTGAGTATACTCCTGAAAGAACAAGCTTGATATGCACTGGAAGAATAAAACCACAAAATTTGGCACGAGGTTGACAAAAAGGTGTTCTGCAGGACAGCACAATAGAACCACAAAGCAGGCAGAAGGGAGGAAAAAGGAGAACTGGAATCAATCTAAGTGGGAGCAGAATGTATGAATTTTTGTGCCTTTTTTCAGCAGCTGCTGTGAGGATTGAAAGTGTTTTGTCCTAGAAATAAATGGGTTTGTTTTTCTGTCCCTATGCAGATCCTGTACCTGCTAAGTAACCAGCAGGCCAGATGACATAATGTGCTCAGGCTGGTGCCTCCAAGGTTCTCTCAACCCCTCTCCCTAAATGTCCAGTTACCCAAAGGCTGGATTATATAATTAATGACAGTCCTCCTGGCCTAACCTTGTTTTCTTGTTCTCAGTACTCCTCCTTGTTTCAGACACTTCCTCTGTTGGTTTCATTATGTTCTTGGAACTGGAATTAAGAGGGAGGAGCTGGCTGGCAAGGAAATGTATTCCTGCATTTCACTCCTGGGTTTGTAAGTGTGGAGAGCCAGCAGGTCAGAAAAAAATCCTGTTTGCTTTGAAAACTGCTGTGATGTTGGGAGTGAGAAGTCAGCCATACAGCATTTGAGAAATTGCAGTCTTCACCTGCTTGCAGTCCAGATAAACTGGTTTAAAACTCCATCAGCCCCTCCACCTCCCTGTCTGGTCCTTCTCATATCAGAGTTTGCTCAAAGTAATTGAGGATTAACCAGTTTCCCATGTAATTCTGAAGCCTTGAGAGTTTGTCCAGTAAAGCCCAGGTTCTGCAGTGTGTGTGTGTGTGTGTGTGTGTGTGTGTGTGTGTGTGTGTGTGTTAATGTCCCATTGTGTGTAAATGAGGACTGGCCGATTGCTTAATGAGGTGTGTAATTTATCTGCTGTTACGGGGGTGTTAATCTTATAAAATGTGTTAATAACTGCTTGGTATTTACAAGTATCGGCTTCTTGGTCCGGCTTTGAATCTGTATTTGCATCTCCAGCTCACACTCGGGGCCAAGCTTTGGTGTTTGTGTATTCAGTGTTTATTTTCTGTGTGAAACTGCGATTAGCAGGATCACTTATCTTACTTTGCACATGCTTCAAAGTTTGTGTCCCAATTCCCCAAACCATCAGGGCTGTTCACAAACTGCTCTCCAGGCACAGCCTCGGTACTGAACCAAGCTGGGCTCTTGCAGAGCACATCCAGTTTGTTTTCCTAAAGCCACCTTCCTGCTGCTTTCCTTGTACAGACCTTCAAAGAATCAGAGAGTCACAAAATGTTCTGAGCTGGAAGGGACCCACAAGGATCATTGACCCAGCTCCTGGCCCTGGACAGATTCCCCAACAGTCCCATCCTGTGCATCCCTGGAAGTGTTGTCCAAACTCTTCTGGAGCTCTGGCAGCCTTGGTCAGTGCCCCACGACCCTCTGGGGAAAGAACCTTTTCCTAATATCCAGCCTAAAATCCCCCCAACACAACCCCAGCCATTCAGGTGCAAGTTGGAGCTCTGCTAGTTTAGCTTCAGATATTTGCATTTTCCCATCTGTAGATTGCTACATGCTCGAGGAAAGGTGGGCAGATGTTGCCAGGTGCTGCTGTGCAGAACGAACGAGCTGAAGAAGAAAGGTTTAATTGAGTGGAACAGGAATTACAGTGAGCAGAACAAACTCAGGTCTGTTGGCTCCCACTGCTCATCCTGGGATCACAGCCTGGCTCTGCCAGAGCTGTCCTGAGCTGCTCCCTGCACATCATGTTCTCATCTGCCAGCAGACAGGAAACATAGAAATGTCATCTAAACAAAGAATTAGCAGAATGAAGGGCTCCAAAGTCAGTAGTTCCTATTTTCTGCCCCTGCTGCTGACTTCCTGCCATTGTTTTCCCATTCATTTAAACAGATTTCACCTACTTGGTTGGAGTGGGAGAAGAGTGATTGATTTTATTGTCTGTGCTGGGTTGTAGGAGCTAAGTGTTCTTGCAGAGTTGTCAGAACATGCACTTGCCTTTGGGTGGGAAGGAAAACAGCTAAAGAAAGGATTTCAGAATTAAATATTGAACTAATATTTCTCAATGAAAATAGAAAAATTAATGATTTCTATACACATGTAGAGTAAGGTGTAAGAATAAGGCAGCTCTACTTCTTCAGCTGTTTTAGAATGACTTTACTGTGTGTAGAAATTTTTCTTTCTTTGCTAGGTTTGTGGAGCAAAATTGGAGACTTTTGCCCAGCACAGGTACAGCAAGGACTACAGGAACTAAAAATGCAGAGGGATGTTGGAACTCACCACTTTTTTAGTGTCAAGTAAGAGAGGCTTTGCTTTAAGAGGGCAGGCTTTTCTTGATGCTTCCCCAATTAAAGCCCATCCTTTCCTAGCTCACAGTCTTGCTCCAAAATGCTGGTCACATCTGCCTTTTTTCCTGTAGCAGCTCTCAAGCACCTAGGGAACGTAATCCAGCCCAAATTGCTGAGCAGTCTGTGTCCCTTGCCCAGCCTTCTTTTTATTCCTCTCCTCACCAGCAGTCTGGTGATGCCCAGCCCCTGGCAGGGTCACTAAGCAGAGGGGAGTTGTGTCCTGCTCCTGCCTTCTCTCTGTCCCAGATCCCAGCTGTTCTCCAGGGCCGTCTTTGCTGTTTTATTTCACATATTCTGTCCTTAGGAATGGGGTAACTGATCTTTCAGGCCATCTCTGCACACCCCAGCTGTTACACCGCTGGATGAGATCAGTTTAACAAGTAGAGATCTTTTTATCTCTGGTCCTGGGCACAGGAGTTCTTGGGATGGTTTCAACAACTGTGAGCAGTCAAACTCCCCCCAACTACTTCAGACAGGTGTCTGGGATTTTATTTTTTAAGTAAATGGTATTTTCCTAATCAAAAGAGTGCCTTGTGTGCAAACCTGACACAGCTGTGCTGTTTGTTCTACCTCTGTATTTCCCCTCAGCTTGAGCTGTCACATTGAAAGCTAAATTGGTGGCTTTAGATTTATTCATTTTACAGAAGTAACAGCTTTGCTTTTCAAGATCTTACCACGAGTGTCTGATGTGCTTTGTAGGAGGGAATGAAGCCAGAAAAGCGTGTTCTGATAGAAGTACCTGCCTGCCTCTGGTGGAGTGAGACTGTGTCTAAGCCTGCTTGGTTTTATTTAGAGCTAGATGGTCTCTGAAGAGCTTAAAAGCCACCTGATGGCTTGTGCTCCTCAGCTGGTGTGCTTGGGCTCCTGGTGCCCAGCAGCTTTGTTGACAAAGCAGGGATGAATTGTCCTCAAGTCATTGTTTGGAAGCAGTGACCCAAGGAAACAGGAACAGTTGCTGCCTGTTAAACAGTTTGGAAGCTCTTAGCTGAGAGATTGGATTTTTATTTAAAATCCATTTTTTTTAGTAACTCTGGAATATTCTCTATGCCATCTCAGTTTCTCTTATTTTTTTCTAGCCCCATCTGTTTTGGGTTTTTTTTTTGGTCTGTCTCAAGAGATCAAGTCTGGGGACAGCAGTTTCACAGGATGGCTCAGGCTGGAAGGGCCACAGAGGGTCACTGGTGCCACCTCCCTGCTCCAGCAGGGCCATCCCCGAGCTCAGGGCACAGCAGTGTGTCCATCCTGCTCTGGAATGAGACCCCACAGCCTGTCTGGGCTCTGCTCAGGGCTGGCACTGCCCAGGGCAGCAGTTCTGCCTCCTGTGAGGGGAATCGCTGGGCTCAGGCCCTGCCCGGGGCTCTGGGGCCATTGCTGGGCCTGGAGCAGAGCCTGGGCCTGCTCTGCCCTCTGCACACAGGGACAGACAGGGGGACACAGGGACAGACAGGGGGACACAGGGACACTCAGGAACACCCAGGGACAGCCAGGGACAGCCAGGAACACCCAGAGCTGAGGCCCCTCTCAGCTGGGGCTCCTCTCCAGGCTGAGCAGCCCCAGCTCCCTCAGCCTTCCCTGGGTATCGAGATGCTCCAGGCCCTTGCTCAGCTCCTCAACCTCCACTGGTCCCAGGAGCTCCAAGTCTCCATTCCTGATCTAGAAGCTACAGCCTGAGAACCTGCTTTACTTCATATTTACGTGTTGGATGCTGGGGAGAGTGTGGGGAATGCCATCCCTGGGTGTTCCAGGAGCTGATCACAGACCCCACCATGCCCGAGCTGGAGGGAGCCAGGTTTCCTCTTGGGCACTTCTAATTCTCAGGCTTTGCTGAGATGAGCAGAGAAGCTGCCTGAGAAGTCAGCAGAGCACACAGATAAAAATGCTCCTTGTCACTCAGCAACATGCCTCTGGTGGGAAGGTTTCTCTAGAAATACCACTGGGGATTAAAGCCAGGGCGTTTCCATTTGTGTCTCCAGCCTGAATGATCCTGCTCTGACAGCAGGCAGAGCTTCCTTTTGATACCATAAATTCACATGGAAAATAACCAACATGGCCTGGGTTTTTTCTTCCCCTTCTGTCTCCAAGCTGCATTGATTTGGGGAAGGGGAGAAGGGAAGCTGCTGAGACAGGGTGGTTAAACTCTGATCTCCCCTTTCTAACACCAACCTCCTCTGAAGTGTTCCTGGAGAGAGAAAATGGAGTCTGTTTGTGCACAGTCATCTTTGAATGTCAGATGGACTTAATCCAAGTTATATTTACCATGACTGAGTTTCTCTCTGCCTCCCATGTCCTCCTTAAAAATGATGAAGTGTTTTATGCAAAGTGGATTCTCAGCTGTAATTGGTATCTCTGCTAAGAGCCTTAATAGTAGCAGCTACTGAATGAATCATAGTTCATAAACTCTTCTGCTGTGTCTAGGAAAGGGTCTTCCAGAGGTGGGAGCAGCAGGAATATGAGGAAACAAAGCTGTGTGGTGGGATGGGGAGAGACTCTCCAGAACCATTTTTCCAGCTTATTTCACGAGTGCTCAGATGTGTTTCCTCAAGTGGGGCTGAGGTTTCTCATTCTCTTCTTGCTTCACACCTGCCTTGGTTTCCTGAATTGCCACTGCACCTCTTCTGTCGTGAAATCAAACTTCAAAATAGACCCAGTTATACAAATCTTGTGAGAAGAGCTGGTTGTCTCTGCACCAGGTCTGTAGGTCCTGTAAGGAACCCAAATAAAGAAGATGGAAACAACCATCTCTGCTCTCTGCTCAGTAAAACAACAAAAAGGTTCAAGGAGGCAGATAGGAAATGGTAAAAGGAAGAACAGAAGTGTTTCGAGTGACAAATCCCAAGGTTATGTCCTTGTCTCCAGGGAAAACTAATCCTCAGAGTTGAGGGTGATTTGTCTCTTTAAAGGCACTTAAATAGAAATTGTAGTTGGCTGGATTCACTGATATCTACATGAAGTAATTAGAGAGGCTTGTGTAATTCTGAGGGATGTGGCCTAAAAATGAATTTGTTTAGAATGTCTGAATGACAGATGCTCTCACAGAAAAGGCAGTGGATGTTTTCAAGCCTGTTATCAGACAGACCTGCCTCAAAGTGACTCTTATCAAAAACCAAATGGGTGCTGGCATAGGCTTGACTGTCCAGGGCTGTTTGGCACCTGCCTTGCTCTCTGTGTATCTTCCACAGTGCTGTAGTTTTTTTGATGTTTTTTTCATCAAAAGCCATCTGGGATTGTTGTTTTGAATGAATGTTCCCAGAAATGCACAGTGCAGCAGTTTTTCTGTCCACCTGAAGAAGAAAACCAGTGTAACAAATAGAATACTATATCTTCTTTTGACAAAAAGCACCTTTTTTTTTTTCGAGACTGAGTTGTTTAAAACTTAATGCCTGTGTGTCATTTCTTGAACATGACAAGTATGGGATGTAACAGTAAAAATTCTCTCTTCCACGTTGTAACTGGGTTTACTGGTGAGTATGTAATGAGTGTAAAGCACAGGCAAGCTCTTTGTTTAGTCAGGAATTGGTGTGTGTGGAGAAACAGTGACCTCATGCCTTCTTGGCTTCTTGAGATTTGAGGTTTGAAGCCCCTTTGCTCTGATCCCCTTTGCAAGGAGGACTTGACAAATGGGGAAAACCAGCAGCAATATTTCACTGGAGTTTATCTGCAGTTTGCAGCTCCTTGCTGATCAGTGGGGAGGGGCATTACCAGCAAACAAGCAAAGGGTAAACAAGGTTTGGTAACTGCTTTAACCCACTTGTATTCCCTGTGTGGTGGCAAGGAAAGTTCTGGGATGAAAAAGCTTCTCAAAGGCCAACTTAGTCTTCTTTCACTTTAGAGAGCAGAGAAAATTGCCTAAAAATGCAGTGTTAGCTGCTGTGCAAGGTTTAGAGCAAAAAAAGGAGAGTGGTTTTGGTGTGACAGTCATGTTTTCAAAGGGGCTGTGAAAAGACAGACTCATTCCTGCCTCCTGCCTTGGGAGTGAATTAATTGTACTGCAGATACATAAATTCTATGTGAGAAGAGGGATCTCCACAGAAATCTGAGTGGTACTACCCAAATCAGCCTCCCACTGAAGGGCTGAAGAGAGGGCTTGTTATTTCTTTGCTTCTTTGTGCTCTTTTCAACTGGAGCCCTTGAGTGAGGGTTTTTGTTGATCAGGAAGCCATCTCAGCCTGGAAAGGTGTATTATTCTTTATTTCCACCCCATGTCTATGTGTTACAGTTGTCTTGCCTTTCTCTTTTTCAACCTGCAGTCCATCTCTTTCTCAGGAAAGTCATGTTTCATACCAAGAAGGAAACAATCAGGGATGGCATTTCTACTGACCCTAAATCCCTTTTTTCAGAATCACAGAGTCCCAGGACGGGTCAGGTTGGAAGGGACCACAGTGGGTCGCTGGTCCAGCCTTTTGCATCCAGACAGTTCTGGAATATCCCCAGTGAGGGAGACTCCACACCCTCAAAGTTGACTTTTTCTCTCTGTATTTGATAATTCCCCCTTTGTGTAGTTCAGTCACTTCTACTGGAGAATTGCCAGGTGTTTGATTAACTTCATAGTGAATTCTGTTTTTGCTGTAAAATGTGTTGTCCCTGCAAGTTGCTTCAAGTTTTTTGTTAGTGAAACAAATTGGTTCAGCAGCACCAGCCTGTTTCATTTATTCAAAGAGATCTCAGAGCTACTGATGGGTAGTGAAATTAAGGTAGCTGTTCACTCCACACTGGACTCGTTACTGAGAGTGAGTAATGTCACCAGGAATTAGTGACCTCAGTTCCAAATGTGGTATCTGCTGAAAAATAGATGTCACTTCTCCAAGCTGGTGAGCATGGGAGGTGGAGAATCAAGTGTTGTTTCAACACCCACATTCTTCTGGGTGAATCACAGCCATGGACCCTTTCTGCTGAGCCAAGATGACAATGGTGTATTTACACCACCACTGACCTGCTAAAAGTGGAATGTCAGCCATGATACTGGTTGGGTTTTTATTTTTTCTTAATCATCTTTGACATCAAAAATGTAATTTGTTGTAGTGAATGCTCACAGCCTCTAACTTTCAGGACGTGCTGAAGTACCTACAATAGAGCCAGTATGCTTCAAAAAGAAGACTGATGTTTGAATATTTTGATCTCCTGGGGAAAAACATCATCTGCCTGAAGAACAAAACCATTTTTCCCCTGTCTGTGAGCATTAATTTCTGGAAAGGGACAAAAATTAATCTTTTTGCTGTGGATTTACAGTGCCCAAGTTCTGTTCTGTGACCAAGTGCCGCATGAGAATGTGTTACAGTCCTGCTTGATTAACTGGAATCCAAAATACAGTCCAAGAGCTCCAGAACAGCCCTTCCCTGGCCCCTCAGGTAGATCAGTAAAACCAGACCTTGGAGAATGGTACATGAGAACATTCCACTCTGCTCACTCCGGAGCTTCTGCTGGGTCTTTGCAGGGACTCCACACAGGCGTCAGTGATTTTGGGAGAAATTCAGCCTGAGTGCCATGGTCAGTGCATCCCTCCTGTCTTTGTGCCAGGGAGGGATGGGCAACTGCTAGAAACTGAAGGAGGAATTAGTGTTTTTCCTTCTCTGATATGAGCTCCTTTGGGTATCAGTTTCCCTTTGTTACAGGACATTTGACTTTGACCAAAGTCAAAAGACATTTGACTTGTCTAGTTAGTTCTACTTAAAAGTTGTTGGGTTTTTTTTTTTATTGCCTCACATTCTTTGCTTCTTGTTCATGAAAAACTAACAGCGTCTTACAGAGTTGTTAAAAAAGCTCTTTTCAGATTCCAGAGATGTCAGAGAGGATTCTTCTGTTTGGAGGTGTGGAAATCTTCAGTGAAATAATGTATTTATTACTTCATTTCCTGAAATATTTCAGGTCCAAACTTGAAACTGTTCAAGTGTACATAAAGCCCTGGCAGGCAGCTCCTGCTGAGGGAGTGAGCTCATCCTGTGCTCAGGGGAGGCAGCTGAAGCATCAGCTCTAGAAAAAAACTGTTTGGGTCCTCTGCCCTCCCTGCCACTCACCCAGCACTGGCAGTCACAGCTCAGGTGAGACCCCACCTGCAGAGCTGCCCTGGCCCATCAAGGACCTGGAGCTGCTGGAGAGAACCCAGAGGAGACACCAGGATGGGAGGAAAGGCTGGGATTGTTCACCTGGACAGGAGCAGCTTTGGGGTGTCACAATTGTGGCCTCACAGTGCCTGAAGGAGCTATGAGGAAGATGGAGAGAGACTTTACAAGAGCCTGGAGAGACAGGACAGGGGGGAATGGCTTCAAATTGACAGATAGTAGGGTTAGATTAGATAGTAGGAAAAATTCCTTCCTGTGAGGGTGGGCAGACCCTGGCACAGGGTGCCCAGAGCAGCTGTGGCTGCCCCTGGATCCCTGGAAGTGTCCAAGGCCAGGCTGGATGGGACTTGGAGCAGCCTGGGACAATGGAACATGTCCCTGCCCATGGCAAGGGGTGGCACTGGATGATCTTTAAGCTCCCTTTCAACCCAACCCATTCCATGATTATATGATAAGCTCCTTTAAGGGCCAGCACAGTTCTTTCACTTGCTCTTGGAAGTCTTTTTGGCTGCCCCTGGATCCCTGGGAGTGCCCAAGGCCAGTTTGCCAGCTGGGATAGTGGGAGGTGTCCCTGCCCATGGCAGGGTTTGGAATGAGATGCTCTTTAAGCTCCCTTCCAGCCCAAACCATTTTGTGATTCTATGATATACTTCTGTCTGAAGAAAAAAAACCCAACATATTAGTGTAGGTACAGCTTTTGAAATCCTTCTGACACTTGCTGGCACTTGAAATGTGCCACCCTTTTGTTTGGCTCCTTTGAGGTCACCACCTAGATCTCACCTCACTCTTTCCAAGAGGACTGTGGCACTCCTGTCCCTCCGAGAGCTGGAGTTCTGCCCCAGACCTGCCTTAATCACACAAAGATTTGTGAATTCTCTGTTTGAACCTACTTAGGAATGACCCTGCTCATCTCTGTGATGCTACTTTACCAGTTTGTTGACATTCCCACCAGGAAGGCGAGAAGGTTTTTTTGCCGTGTCCTTTCATCTCTTGGATTGATAAAAAGCCATTGTAGCATTCCCTCACGTTAGTTATGGATGTTGGTTCCTGCAAACCTCTGACATTTCCAAACGGGCTTTTTTTATTTCTTTGTTTGCAATCCTGCTCTCCATTGAAAGAAAAGACACTCTAGATGTGTCAGGAAATTCCTTTGTTGTTCTGATGACAGCCTAATTCTATCTTTAGCCTCATATTCTGGAATTGCAAGGCCCAGCCTTCCCTTTATGAGAACACGTATGACCTGGAGGAAGAACTTTCCTAGCAGCAAGTTTGTTGTTTCCACTCTGAAACGATGTTAATTGATCAACTCAAAGATACAACTTCGCCTTACAAGTCTCGCCTTTCTGAGGGGAGGAAGAAACTTGCCAAAAGCTAAATATAAACAAAGTGCAGTGGAAAATGCACATGTGCCTGCTGTGGGAGTGTGATGTCTCCCTTCCTAAAGCAGCATGAGCTGCAGTTTAAGGGAGTTCACGGAACAGTTGTAAATCTACACCCTGCTTCCTCCTGGTCCCAAAAGATGACTCCCAGACTCTGCCAGTGGATGCTCAGGGTGGCACAGGCTGTGTGTGCCCTGTGAGCTGGCAGTGCAGCCCCTCTGCACATCCAGGCTCCCTGCAGCACTGCTCACACCTTCCACTGCTTTGGCTACAGCAGGCAGGCAGCTCTTGCAACAGAGCACAAAGTTCCTCTCTGTTCCCAGGCTACAAATACTCCTCCAAGTGACCAATGCCTCAGGAACCTGGAGGCTGGTTGGAATTTTTACTGCAGGTGCTTGCAGGAACGTCTGACCTGAGGGCAGGTAAAACCTGTTCCCCTCTGCCATGCTCACAGCTCCTCCCTTGTGCATTACAAATCATCTCTGGTGTCTAATCCTCATTTTTTTCTCTTCCCAGGACAGTGTAAGTGCTCTCCTGGAATTGCTTTCAGTTCTGGGAGGTAGGCAAGGAGCCAGTGGCAAAAGGAGGAAGGTTTTTCTAGTGAAGGCAGATTTTTGACCCTTATGTCTGATAGGAGCTGCCATGAATCTCTCATTTCTTAGGGCTTTGGGTCTTCTGTTACAATATCTCTAGGTCTGATAGGAGCTGCCATGAATCTCTCATTTCTTAGGGCTTTGGGTCTCCTGTTACAATAACTCTAGGTCTGATAGGAGCTGCCATGAATCTCTCATTTTTTGGGGCATCGGATTTCCTGTTACAATAACTCTTGTCAGCTTCACAGATTTGTTTGAAATGTTTGCTTGATTTCCTTATTTTTATAATATATGTAATTAATGAAGCCTTCTTTGGGCTTCTGTCCTCATTGCTAGCATTTGGTCTCTCTGGTGTCTCACAAACATACTTTTCAAGCTGTCATTGAATCATTTACATTTCATATCTTCTTCTAACATGGAGTTTAAATAGAGTGAAGAAGGTGGCTCTTTGTCCTGGCCATGCCATCTCCATCATTCTCCTCAAACTTTGATGCCACTTGAGCTTTCCCCTTGCCCTTTTCTGAGTGCATAACCCCACTGCTGTTTTCACTAACAGGGATCAGACTGAGGAAATTGTATAAATTGTGGCCAGTATCAGATGAGAAGTTGCCTGGAACCCTGAGGACTGTTCTTCCTGTGCCAGACTATGAACCCTCCTAGCTCAGAACATGTCTTTTCCAAGCAATTGATTGTTCTGCCAGGAGACTTGCACATAGCCAGTCCTTTTTCTTTTGGGCTGGTGATCATTTGGATTTATTGGTGTCACACATCAGTGAGCAAAATCTAACTGGTGGTGTTTGCCTCTTATCCCAAACTTGTCTTTTTTGATCGTTCTGATCATTCCAGCATCCTTGTGCAAGCTTTAATACACCTTCCCTTCCCTTCTGCTTGGGTCAGGTTCTGGATGTCATCCTTCAATCTTCTGCTTCCATCCCTAAAACCTTAATCGAGCACTTTTTGTAGTGTCTCTGCCTAACCCAAGCTTACTTAGGCCATGGAAAAGTTAATTTGTGGTGTTGGGTGACACTTATATGATGAAATGATAATCTCAGAGGAGGGAACTCTGCCTCATATGACATCAGCTTTCCAGTGAGCTGTTTAAAAAGCTGGATTATTTTTCTTTTAAAGCTGTGATGGGCCATCATTTCAATACTAGTAAATATTTCTGATGGTGAGAACAAACTTCCTTTTATAGTATCCACATGCTGCTGTTTTTACTGAATCCAGCCTGGAGCTGTTTCCTATTTCTGAGTGTTGGCTCACACTCAGCAGCTCCTGGTGTTCACGTGCTCTGTCTCCCTCTGTTTCTCTCTCAGCTTTTTTAGCCTTGTTGATCTATTATTGTGACTTTGGCCAGACGACGCCAGCTTTCAGCATTTAATGGGCTGGGAGAGCAACAGCTTCCTCTGCCTGTGAGACCATGATGTCATCAGCTACTTTGGGTTCTTTCACCATCCTGATGCTTCGGTGGATGTGGAAAGAATGCAAACAGCACTTTCCAGATGTTCTCAGGGCAGCTGGAAAACCATACATGGATTGTTTGGTTGGGGAATATTGCTGGCCTGTTTAGGAGACAGCAGTGAGAAGGGTGATGAAAACACAGCTCCTGTGCTGTCAGGTGTCTCACAGAGAGTTGTTGGGGTGTTAAGTGATGGCACAGCTTACTCAGGACTCCAGCTGGGCACCTGAAATGAATTTCTACCTGCTCTCCATTCCCTCTCTTCCTTTCCTTCCTTCAGCTTCAATTCCTGAGCGAAGCACAGTACCCTTCTGATCTCCTGCAAGGCAAATGCTGTTTTGTTCATGCAGTTCCTCAGAGTTACCTCAGCAGCTGAAGACTAAAGAAAAGAAGAGTTATCTAGTTTTTGAACTCCCAGTAAAATATTTGATGTAGTAGGAGCTCCTGAATAAACACAGGGGTGTTTCATCTTGGTGCAGTGTGGACTGGGAATTTGGAAGCCCTCTCCAGGGCTGGAAAAAGCATCAGCTCTCACCCACTTGTGGCATATCCAAAAAAGTCTATTTTTAGGGAGAAGCGGTCACTTCCTTCTTTAGGGTGG
>VYZP01046751.1:1808-39881 GCA_013400635.1 Hypocryptadius cinnamomeus | reverse complement strand
GTGGGTGGGTGTTTTTAATGCATTAATTAATTTTTATTGAGTGATGGAAAAGCTGATGTCAGAGCTGCATTGCGGTTGGGCGTGCAGGAACACAGGGTGGTAGGAAATTTAGCTAACACACAAGGGCAGGGAGAGTTTAACCATGGGCAGTTTAAAATAGCAAAGCTGAGCCCTATGGATATTAAAAACTATGACTGAATCAAAACAACGGGCTAATATTAAACTGGATTTTGCTGGGGGAGGAACAAACCTGTTGGGTTAATTTCTGTTGTTGTATCCAATGTCCAAGGGATGTTTTTTGGTCTCAACACCTGGATTTCTGACTTAGGGGTTGTCTATTTTTGGCTTTGCAGGATATAAATGACAAGGGGCAATACAGGTTGTGTTTTACTGGGTTTTTTATTCAGGAGTCTGTAGAGTATCTTTTCTTTTTACAGTGGTCTATAAACTTGTCCAGCATGACTTCTTGCCTGGCTGCTCTCACAGTTCAGATTGCACAGATCCACAGCAGGGAGGGGGAGGGAAGTGCTTTGGAAATGGGAGCCAAGACAGAGCACAGTTACATAATTGTACAAAAGAAAAGGTTTTCTTTGTTTTGTTTTTCCTTCCCATATCCTCCTGCCTACTGAAAAAACGTTGTTGGAAAGCTGGATGGAAAAAACTTCAGCATCGTTCATCCCTGTGGGGGCATGAAATGTATTGAAATGTTCCACCTGTTTTATGGCTGGTGCTTTTCCTCTTGCAGGTTTGACATCTACAGGAAGGTGCCAAAAGACCTTACACAGCCAACCTACACAGGGGCCATTAGTAAGTAACTTCTTTTTGATGTCCTTGCATAGCCCTGGTCTAAAATTAAAGATTGTTTGGCCTCTCTGTCTGCAGGGAATTCTTTTAAAGGGATGTTAAGCATTGGAAAGGGTGTCCTTTGTTGCTGAGGCAGCTTGTTCTGCCCATCAGACAGTGGAATGGTTTGTGTGAATTCAGAATTGTAGCACGGTTTGGGTTGGAAGGGGCCCTAAAGAGCCTCCAGCTCCAACCACTGATAGGGATCCACTCTCACTCCCATGTATCAATACACAGACTTTGGCTGATACACATCTCTTGCCTTGGGCCCCTTTTCCTTCCTTCCTGCTCCTGAGGGAGGCTGCAGGCTGAGTAATGCCACTTCACACAATTATGTGCAGCGAGCTGGCTGGGCAGAGGGCTTGGTAAACATGGATCAGGCTGATCCTGCCAGGCCTGTCATTACCCTGCTCATGCAGCTTTCCTGTCCCTTTGAGCAGGGACTTCCTTTGATCAGGGAGCTGTGCCCCACTCAGCCATGCTGGTAGATGGGTCAGTAGTCTTGTGTGTCATTGCTGACGTGAGTGATGTCACATCCCTTGGTGACAGCACGCAGGACTGAGTCAGTGCCAGTGAATCAGGACGCAAAGGAAAGCCCTCTGTGAGCTGGAGAAACTCCTGGCTGTGAGCATGGTGGAGGAACAGGTTGTCCAGGGTGGTGTGGAGTCTCTGTCCTTGGGGATGCTCCAAACAACCAGAGCTGGCCCTGAGCAACCTGCTCAGAGCAGGGGAGTTGGACGGGATGGGCTCCAGAGAGGTCCCTGCCAGCTTCAACTATCCTGTGCTTCTGTGAAGATTACACTTTTCCCTAAATATTTACTCTCAGAGTCCTTGTCCCCTGAGTTCTCCTGGCCACTGAATTACTTGTATCCCAACTCCCATGTGGGTTTGCTGAAGTTGTGAACAAAGAGCTTGACTCAAACTGTTTGGGAATTCAGGGGCGGATGAGATTTAGTGTTTTGAAAGAACACTTTGAACTTGTGAGTGATCCTGCCTTCTCTTCTGTTTTGGAAACGAAGAGTTCCCACACTGCCACTGGGCTCCCTTTGAGAATTTGTCTTGTTATGAATCACCTGCAAAAGAGTGTTTTAGGAGCAAAAAAAAACCATCAAAGGCCACCAGAGTTTAGGCTTTCAGATCTGCAGTAAACAGCTCAAGTGATAAGTCTGTTGTGGGAAGGCTTCAAGGTTGTGACTCTTACTTAAAATTATTAGCTGACTTATTTCTCTCTATTGTTATTTACAGCTTCTCAGCCTTTGATTTTCTTCTCTAACTGGTTCTCCTTCTTTTTCTCACAGTGTTTTTAGGCAGCCTGATAGAAGCTTCTGAACCACACAGGCAGCCAACAAACTGGTGGCTTTGCCTGTGAGAATCTTGAGAGCAGCTTTTCTAATGGGCTTTTTTCTGTCTGACCAAAGCTGTGGCTTGTAATTTGAAAGCCACTAATCTTAGGTGTTGTAGGAGGCCATGGATGAGACCAGCCCATTGCCAGGCCAGTTGGGAGCCTGGGAAGGTTGCGTGACCTGGTGCAAAATTGCTTTAGGGAAGTCAGCCTGTGTTAACACTGGGAGCTTGAATGCAGGGGAAGGTTCTGCCTCTCCAAAAAGCTTTTAGGCTTTAGTAATCATGTGAAATTACTATGACTGCAACTTTAGTTTGGCTTTCTTTAAGTCATCCAAGTTTTACAGAACAGATATAAAATAGTCCATGATATCCAAGTATTAATTTAGGTCTTCCCCATATGATATCTGCTGAAACCTTAGTTCAGTATCACTTCTGGTGCTGAAGGCTCTCTGGAATAGGAATGGACTTACTGCAGGGTTTCAGCGGTGGCTTTTGGATGGTATAAAGGTCTATTTTCAAAAACAAAGGTTGAGGTTTGTTAGGGAAGAAGGCACAGATCAGATTACAGAAGAAAAGAGATGGAAAAGAACAGCTCTGCTCCTCACCAGAGCTGAAGGAGCCAGGGCTGAAGGGGCCAAGGCTTTCAGGGAAGAAGCAGGTAAGGGGGAGTAAGTGTTGGAGGATTTTCAGGGAGAAGAGCAGGTGATCTCGAACATGAGCAAGCTCAGAGCCAACTGGAGTTATTGAGGCTTTCTTAGGTATGGATTTTTAATTCCCAGATTTGCAGTGAATGCTGCATACAAGATACTTCAGATCTGTGTGGCAGCCACTCAGCTACAAACAATTTTTTTCGGAATGACCAAGAATTTACTAAGAGTGAGGTTTGTCCAGAACAACACAGCCACTGCTGTGGACTTCTCTGGGAAGTGTGTAGAAGTCACTCATTCCTTTTCCTCAAGAAAAGTCCCTTCTTCAGGCAGCATCCCTGTTGTGCTGTTGTCCCTCTTCCACCAGTTTTTGCAGGTCCTCCCACCGTGTGTAGCATGCCTGTGGTGCCACTGTGACAGACGTGGTGACAACCTGGCCATGTTTGGGTACAGAGGCAGCAGCAGCAGCACTCCTGGCTGGCTGACAATTGACATCTGGCTGGACAGGAGCAGTGGGGCTCTGGAGAGGAGCCTGCAGCCCAGGCAGCTGCTGGCACCATCCTGCTCCCCAGCCATCGGTGTGGATGCATAGTTTGCATGCACATGTTGTATGCACACATGGAAACGTTATCCAGAAATACTCTGTGCTGTTTGGGGGCTGGAGTTTTAAATACACATCAGGAAATATCAAAGTTATGATTCACATGGCGCCTGTAACAGGACCCGTTCCTTGTGCTTCATAACAGTTTGCTCCACTGAATAATAAATACTATTAATTTTATGCCTTAATATAGACATGGCTCCATGTTCTCAGTCTGTGTGATGTGTTAAACACTTTGCCTTTCTCTCATTTCTTGTGAGGTGGGGAGGCAGAGCCAGGAATGTACCCACATGGGGTTTGTAGTGGAAGGGATAAGTACAAAAAGGTTAGTGCAGGAATAAAAACCTTGGCATAGTTTCCCATCCTTTTGGGATTGCAGATTAGCAGTGTGTCTACACCAGCAACCTTTGATATATTGATCATGTTATCATATTAGAGCTTTAAAAAACCTGTCTCAGATGTTGTTGGAGCTCTGTGGGAATGTCGCCGTGCTCCTGCAGTTAACGAAGCTTTATGCATGAATTGTTTGATTCTGTCTGATCCCAGCCTTTAATCTACTTTTCCAAATATAATACACTTGTCAAATGTGGGTGTAGGACTGCATATTTGCATGGAAGCAAGTAAAAGCCTTCACTGTGAAAGAAGCAGCTGAAGCACCCCGTGCATAAATTCCTGTTCTGGGAACGTCGTCTGTGCCTGCAGCTCCACGCTGGGAGAGGAGCTCCTGTTCTGCAGCTGAGGAAATGCTGCCTCTGGAGAGAGTAACTGATAATGCTGGCAGCTCATCCTCATGCCAAAAACTCCCCCTGCCCTGGAAATGTGTGTGTATAGGAAGAGTTTAGCAGTGCAGTGTCCTCTCTCCCAGAGGGTCCTGCAGCAGATGCCTGAGAAAGAGCAAGAGGGGCAGGTTAAACACTTCACCAGGCTTTGCTCAGTTGGCTCCTGAGCTTCCTAAGCTGGAGTTGGTTCCTTTGTGTTTAGTATCCCTAACTGGATTGCTTCTTCAGGGCATGTATGATTCCTTTTTGTAATCTAACAGGTTTTATTTCTTAAGTGACCTTAGCATCTGTAGTCAGGAATTCTCAGAATTTAGTTGTGTAAAGGAAAACCTTCTCTTCTTTTTGACCTCCCCTTTCCATGTCGTTCCCATACTGAAAGAGACAGTGAGTGATTGTTCCCCACTCACCTCCTTCAGGCTGCTCATGATTTTATATCCCCCTCTCATGTCCACCCTCAGTAATCTCTTTTACAGCTTCAAAACTGACTCTGTAGTTTGAGGACTGGGAAAAGCATTGAGGAGCTTTGAAAGTCAGTCCCTGCCAGGCACTTCAGGGCATTCTTGCAGAGGTTTTTAGATATAGGTTAGTGGAATTTTACTGTGCTGTGCTTGGTAAGTATTGTCACGAACCTTCACTGCAAGAGCTGAACTGAAGATGGACTTGAGGGAGCAAGTACTGGAAAAGAAGGTATTTTGATTATATAAGTGGCAGAGAAGGAAGTTTAAAAATTGGAAGGGAGAGGAAGCTGTGGGAGAGAATTTAGTTAAGAGAGTTAGTAGTAGCAGGCTTTCCTAGAAGTGGTTGAGAGCAGAGAGGTCTGGCTGATGCTGTGGAAAGCCTTTGTGGGATTATAACAAGCAGCAAGGAATACGGGAAGCAATTGAAGAAAAAAGGGTTGTCTACGTCAAACACTCTACTCTCCCTGCAACTGCCAGAGATCAGAGATCTCGTGTCTCTGTCAGTGATCAGCACTACAAACACTGGATCTACTCATGTGCTGCCTTGGTTTCTTTTTTTGGGCTCTTATGTAGGTGTGGATGTTCTCACAAGAATTTGCTGCTGTGCTTTAAGCAGACCTTTCTCCTGGTGCCCCGTGCCAGGGCTCAGCTGGGTCACAGCCCTGGTGACCTTCTGTGTCCTGACAGCCAAGACTTGGGAGCAACTGTGTGCCCATCTGAGGTTTCTCTTCAGGAATTAATATCCCTTCTTGCTTCCTGTTTTCCTACTGGTCTTTGGGGTTTTTTTCCTCTCTTTCCTCCTCCTAGCTGGTGGATTTTTTGGCATCTCTATTAATCTCTTGCACTTTAGAGTGGGTCAGTAAATGAATCCACAATTGAAATTACTCTGATGAGGAAGGGGAAACAACGCATTTCTCTTTCCTCAGAGCTGGAAGAATGAGGCACAAAGCTTTAGGTCACTCAAGGCTCTGTCTCAGTACTTGCCCTCAGCACTCCTTTCCTTCCCCTTGCCTCTCACATTCTTTACCAAGGGAGTGATAAAATTGTTCCCAGCCTGTTGTTACTCGAGCTTCCCAGAGGAGTGGGCAGTCAGGCTGTACAGGTCATGTGGAATAAAGTTGAGGAACATGGCTTTTTTTAAAAACATGTGTTTCTCAACCCTAATTACTGGCTCTGGTAGAGTGGTGATTTCACAGAGGCTGTGCTGGGATGGAGGGGTTGTGCTGGGATTGTGCTCTGGCTGTCAGTTCCTGCTTTGCCCTTCTGTGAGTGATTCATGGAGAATTTGGTTATTGTATTTAACACAGAGACACACTGCAGCCCTGTCCCCTTGAGCTGGCACATCCTTCCCTGCTCCAGTCATCCCTGATCCATAGGATTTACAGCTGTGCTTCCTTCCAGCCCCTCCTGTGTGGGTGACTGTCACTGCTGCTTCAATGTCCCTGCTCAGGGGTTTGAATAGTTTCTTGGTGAAGAGCAGAGAGTAAAATTCCAGCTACTTTGGGTTCCCTCCATGCAATTCCAGGCTGGAATTCCTAGGAATTGTTGTCTGGGTACCTCACAATTCCTTCAGTGGGGATTTTCCCTCTCTGCAGAGTCAGTTTGTCAGCAAATGGAGAAATGAGAGGAGTCAGGCACTGGCTGCACAACTCCAGCATTGCCACGTCTCTGCTCTCCAGCTCTGAGGTGCCTTACACAGAGCTTTGGAACAGAGAGCCAAAATGTCTCCTCATCCCCAAAACACCGTGTTAGGGGACTGTGTGCTTTCAGAGCAAGGAGGTGCTGGTTCTTTTTGCCTTCTGGAGGTTTTAATAGTGATAGAATTGGGAGCCAAGGCTCCAAAGAAATGATGTTGTCAAGAAGAGGGAGTGCTGGCAGACCAGCATTGTGTGCTGAAGGTGGAGAGTGCAGGAGCTGGGGGGAGATGGAAATCATGACAGAGAAAGTGGCCCAAAAGTGGAAGATATCCCTGTTCTGGGTATTAATTATTAAGCCAAGGGATGCTCATATTTTCACTACAAGAGGTAAAGAAATTAAGATGAGGCTTTTCTAAATAACCTTCCCTGTGGCAGAATTAAGATGTGCCTTTGGTAAGTCCTAAGGGTGGGGATGCAGTGGTCAGGATTTTTTGTGAATTTGAGGGCTTTCATTTTTTTTTTCTTGTGTGCAGAATCTTCTAGTGTTTGCTCAGTGGAAAGACACAAGTTAGATATTTATGCATTCATAAAATAATATAATTTTTAATGGTTCCTCAGGATGTTTGGATATTGGCTTGGCATTGAAGTCACTGCTCTGGTGGGCTCCTCTGGGTCATGGACTCTAAAGATTGTTAATTCTCAGTTGTGTATGGGTGGCATATCCATACGGGCAGTGATATGGCTGCGTGAAAACAGTTTTTGTCTTTGTTAGACATACAAAACTAACCTTTTCCTCTCCTTGCCTCTGTTCCAGTCTCTGTCTGCTGCTGTCTCTTCATATTGTTTCTCTTCCTGTCTGAGCTCACCGGATTCATAGCCACTGAAATGTAAGTAAAAGTCATGTTTTCCCCTGTTTGTGTGGTTGTGAATCTTTACAGCTTTACTGTTATCTGAGAGAAATATTCCTGTAATTTCGCTAGGTCATTTAGTTGCCTAATGGGTTTAGGATTCCTTTAGGTTGAGTCCAAATTCTCAGACATCTATTCAGCTTTTTAATTTGCTAAAATTAATAGGCAAACTTGGTTCTGAACTATTTTTGATAGAGGAAGCTGTTCCAGACTTGCTTGATCCTTTATTAACTGCATACTGGATTGCATAACTAGCAGCATGGAGAAATGGATTGCATAAAATAAGAATTATTAATTTAATATCAATAATTGCTTTTTTTTTATGATGTCAGAGCTGAATCTCTGATTCATGCAGGTAGTTTTATTAATGTGTGAATTTTTTCTTCTTTTGTTGAGCCTTACTAGGAAACCTTATTCACAGGTTTTGTGCCTGAGGACAAGTTGCCCCAGGTGGTGACAGCTGTGAGAAAAAGGGAAATAATTTCTACTTTTAAAAATTGCTCATTCAACAAGTATGAAGTACTTATTAACACCGAGTTAATCAGAATTTTATTTTACCCCCCCTGTTCTCATGTTTTTCCTGCCTCAAAGTAAACTTTTAGTAACTCTTAACACATCTGCCTTTGTTCTGGTCTCTAGGAAACCTTCTCCATCACCCTGCTGATGTGGCAGTGAGCTCAGAGTGTGAGGCACAGTTCCTGGATAGTTGGGAAGGGTGGAACTTCTGTCAGACTCACGTGATGGTCCTGATAGCAACAGATGTCAGTGCTGAGCTAAAAGGCTCTGAAACCTTGCTTAGATTGACCATTTTGATAACCAAGAGGCTCTTTCATTGTTTTTGTGCAGCTCTGTCTTGGATCAAGAGTATAATTTCAGGAATAATGTTAAGATTGACTAATGTTTAACTGAAGGCAGGAGTGTAATCAAGCTCGAGATCATTTTTTGTGCCTGTTGCACGTTTACTTCACAGATGGTATCTCAGATTTCTTGCTTGCTCACAGTTTCTTTGACTTCAGTTCCGTGTGTTTGCTTGTGAAATCCGGGGTCACCTTATCAGCCACTTCACAGAGCTGAGTTTCCTTGGGTTTATTGTTTTAAAAAACAGAAAAGCTAGACAGGCTGCTTCAAGTAAAGCACTGCATTTTCTTGCTCTCCTCTTAGATCTTATTCTCTTGCCTGGTTTTCTTTTTTCTTTCAGTTAATGCTTACAGGAGGAATTAGTAATATTTACCTAGTTTTGACCCAGTTATTGGAGTGCACATCTTTATGTAGTGGCAGTTTCCTGACTAGGAATTCCTTTTTGAACAGCACAATTGCATAATTCTCTGAGGCCTCTTCTTGCTTTTTCCTTAAAAAGATGATGCATTTTCCACAGAAATATTGGGAAGTGCTGTAAGCACACTCAGCTGACAAGTTCCTCATTAAAACCTCAGAGAGGTGGTGAAGTGCCTTTCCCAGCAGGAGCTGCGTGGGGGGAGGTGTTTGCAGGCGATAAAGGAGTAAAATTTGAGAGGGGATGTCATACAAGAGTCTGGGACAAATGACTGCAGGAGCCTGATTCGTCATGGACTGTCCAACACAAAAGCTCACACAAAAGAGTAGCAAAACCTCCTTCTGATGAGTTACAAGTCACCAGACTCTTGCTGGGAACATTCACCCCCAGCACATTTGAAAATGCTCTCCCAGAACAGCGGAAATACTTCAGAAAGTCACTTTGAGTCCTTCCCAGTTCAGCGACTTCGAAAGCAGGAGTAAACTTTTATTTTCCACTTCTTACTCATTAGTTTCTCTTCTGAGAAACCCAATACAAGTTGTTGTGAGCCTCTTGTGGTTCCCTTTCAGTCAGGTATTACTGGCAGTGTGTGTTGTGAGGCAGCAGAGCCTCATCATTGGGAATAAGAATTGGGAGCTCTGCGTGGTCTGGAACTTGTGAGAGCTCTGTGCTGCCATTAAACTGGGTAAAAGCAAATAACAGGGGAAATACTGTCTCAAAAAGGTTTTTGAGCCTTGTTTGCCCAAATACTTATGTGGAAGATTCCTTATGTGCAAACTGTTCAGTTCTCATCAACTTTTATTGCAAGCTTCAAGGTGTTTTTTAGTATTAAGAGTCTCCTACAACAGATACCTCACCCAGATTGAAGTTTCCCAATGCCAACCAGGACCTGAATGATTACAGGTGTGCAGTTACACGGGATGAACTTTCCTGCTTTGTCACTGCCAGCTGTGCTGTGACACTGCATCACTTTTTGTGTCTATTTCCCTTAAAGCACTTGAGAGAGCCAAGCTGGGTGGGGAGAGCTGCACAATTTTGATGACAAGGTGAGCACTTGGCCTGGTGTTTTACATCAGAGACGTGGCAGGTTCCCTGCTGAGCACTCCTGCTTCCCTCAGAGCCTGTTCCACGGAGTTATTGTGTGTGGGGTGTGTGCAGGGACAGCTCCTTCAGGGCAGTGGTGCCCACAGGATTCCCTGTCCGAGAGCTTCCCTTGGTGGCTGCACTTCAAGCAAGAGGTTGGTGTGGTTTGTTGAGCTCGTGCTGCAACATGAGAAAAGAAGAATCTGCTCTGCACCACACTGACCCCAAATCCTCACTGGCTCTGCCCACTGCTGCACTTTCTTCCACATTCACAGGAGTGCAGCAGCCTCAGTGCCTGGTATTACTCGAAATCTCGGTTTGGCCGCTCTTGCCCAACTTCAAAGCTGTTTTTCCTTGACCAGCCCATTGTGGTAGCATTTACAGTCTCAGCTGCTGAAGGCTTGTCTGGGTGGCAGAGAGCCAAGAAATGACACCCTCATCTCGAGGATCACAGTCATAGCCCTAAACCCAAACATTACCTGTGTGGGGAGGGTGGCAGCTGTGTCATAACTCGTGTGGGCATTTCTAATGAGCACCGGGGCTGTGTCTGTGCTCAGGAGCTGACTCCAGTTAGGAAGTCAAACCAAGACACTGCAGGAAGCTCATGGAAGAGGTAACACACTCTAAAGGCACGTCCTATTCTGCTGCTGACGGGTTTCCTGGGGAGACCAGCCCTGAGGAGGGTAGAAAACTCCTAAGTTGCTCATCTTCCCAATTTATCGTGTGACCCTAACAGGCCTGTGAGCAGCCATGGAGGAAATCCAAGCTTGGCACTTAGGTGGGGCTGCATCCTTCCCAGGAAAAGCACAGTGTAGGGCTGGTGAGGGAAAAGAGCTTTTTTCTTTTCTCAGTCACAACCCATCATTGCCATTAAGGGGAGGGTGAGTCTAACTCTGAAAGTCAAGGATCCTCTTGATTTTTAGTTTTTGTTTAGTCCAGACTGAGAGTGACTGAAGACTTAGTCCAGACTTCAGGCATTGGAATGTCCCCATCCCTGGAGGTGTCCAGGGAACACCTGGATGTGGCACTTAGTGCTCTGGGCTGGGTCACAGCGTGGGTGTGGGTCAGAGGTTGGACTCGATGATCTTGGAGGTCTTTTCCAACCTAACTGATTCCATAGCAATAACATTGATGAATCTCCTCAGTTCTGTAAAAGATAAAGAAAAGGAGGTCTGTGCTCCATGTTTGAACCTCTGAAAGATGAACACCATCAAGCACTCTTGTCCCACTGAGCCAATGACTCAAATGGCTGAAGAAATTAAGCTAAAGGATTAAATGTGTCTGGTTTTTCCTGGGCAAGACCAACAGTTGGTTGAGTTGAGAGTAGTCTGAGAGCTAGAAATGGCTTGTCCTGCCTTTAGCAGCCTCCTCATTCCTCTGCTGCTGTGTTGCAAATCAGAAGCATAGAAATCACCCCTCTCTTTTCTAATTAACTCAGATCGGTGCTAGACGTTAATAGCTGGCAAGATGATAATCTCACAGTTTTATCACTCTAATTAGGTCATGAATTATGTCCTGTAAGATCAATAATAGTTTTCCAAGTATTCCATCATTAAGGATTAAAGATGTAATTAACTAATCTAGTCTGTCTTGCATTGGCAGCCAGGGGAAGGGGTAGGAGGGTATGAATGTGGTGCTTGTGATATGAATGTTTCTGCTCAACACTAATTCATCTGCCACAGCACACTGTAGGAAGCAACAGACTGTTCCTGGCAGTGTTAGCTTTTTTTTTTTTAATGTAATAACAGACAAAAACCTATCTGAAGTGACAAGTTTGCTAATTGGAAAGCTGAGCCCCCCACAAGGCAATTAATTACTTAAGCAGAATATCTGCAGTAAAATTACTGCCTTTTCATGAAAGCATAAACCATGAATCACAGAGTCACAGAATATCCTGAGCTGGAAGGGACCCACGAGGGTGATCAAAGCCCAATTCCTGGCCTGAAACAGGATAGCCCCAAGAAGGCTGTCAGGAGTGTGGGAGGAAGTAAAACTCCAGGAGTTTCAGGGAGCAGTGTTCCTTGTCCACACTGGATTCATTTGCATGCCCAGGATCCTGCAGAGCAGCAGGGTTGTCACCAGACCTGTCTTCAGAGGTATTTTATCCCACAGCTCTCCAGAGTGTGTTTTGTGGCTCTCAGCCCATGGAAATGGTACCAAGCAGCAGAGTGTGATCCAGCTGCAGCAGGGGTTCCTTCTGCTGCAAACCCTGATCTGGGAGCACAAGCCCAGAGATGCCACAATTCCTGTGTCCTGCCACTGAGCTGGAGATGCACCTCCAACCCTGCTGGCTCATCCATTTGAAGCAGATGAAATGCTGGAGCCAAGCAACCTAGCACAGGCAGCACAGCTTTGTAGACAAAGGAAATTGGAGTTGTAATCCTGCTCCTGCCACGGACTGACCTTGAGACAGAGACTTTTCTGCAGAAGGATGTAATCCTCAGCAGCCCTGAGAGGGGTAGGCAGGTAAGAAGCTTAATTGATGTTTGTGAGGCGGGATGGGGATTACCTAAGAGGAGGTGGTAGAGGTTTGTGCAGGGTTGCTGTGCCCTGTGTGGGCTTGCAGGAAGCGGAAGGTCGTGTCATGATGTCATTTGCAATTCCTGACTCAAGTCTACATTGACGTCTTTCGAACCCTTCTCCTTCTTCCTGTCTCCTGGAGAGCTGTAATCCCTTCCTTTGTAGGGCAGCGTGTTTGCTGTGCTCCACAGCTGATCTGGGACAAGCACCTTCACACTGAGGAGCTGATTGGGATGCAGAAGATGACAAATGTCAGAGCAACAGACGCATGACGCAGTAGAGAGTTTGCTGACCTGCTTGTTGTTGTTTCTTCACACAAATGGAAAAGAAGATTTGTCTAATGCTCTCTGCTCTGGCACCACTGAAAATGTGGTGATGCAGGAATCTCAGCATTGGAGGGTTGTGTTTCTGGAAGGTGTTTGATTAGAGCTGAAAGGGCAAGTGGAGCCAAGAGGCCTCACCTGAGAAAGTCTTTTGAGAAGCTTTGGGCTTCCTCAAGAAAGAATAATTATTTTCCCTCTTAGGCATGGAGATCAGAGGGTACCTCCTGGGAGTTGGAGGACAAGGTAGAGTTCAGCTTTCTGGAGGAAGTGGCTGTATTTTCTCTGTGGCTGATCACTGAGGAGGAGTCTGGCTGATTGTTTGCTGTGAAAGGGGGAGAAAAAAGGCTAAAACCTGAGGCAGGGCCTTGGGACTAGTAGGACATAGGACAAGGCAGACGTGTTTAGAGAGCACCCACACAGTGTGTGAAGCTCTGGAAGTGGATGCAGTGCCCACCCTCAGATCCAAAGGGCTGCAGGCTCTTCAGCTGTTGAAGTGCTGAAGTTAGTGGCCAGAGCTGCTGGGTGGAAAGAAGTTACTGTGGAAGTTTTGTTTCTGGGGAAACGAAGCTGTTGTGTCATAAATCTGAGACCTAAAGCACAGGGAACAGGTCTGACTTTCTTTGGATAAAACCCTGAAACCATGCCTGCCCTCTGGCTGCTGTGGCCCCCTTTCCTTGGCTCTCACGTGCCATTGGCATGATCTGGCCAAAGGGTCCCTCCAGCTTTCTGCGTGGAACGCTGGAAGTTTGTAAGCAGACGGGGTAAGCAGCCCAGCAGCATCACTCAGGAATGTGAAGTATTTCCAAGTGGCTCTTTCTAGAAGTGAAGCAGATTCCTGATGTGTGGATCATGGAGAAACTTCCCTGCTGTTCTTCGGGTCAGTGGTGGGAGGCTCTGTGGGGGTAGGAGGTCCAGCTCTCACCTGTTGTGTTGTACTTCCAGAGCTCTGCACCCTCACCCTCCTTCATTGTGCTGCTTTTATTCAAATATTCCTTAGTAGCAGCCAGGAGAACACCAACTCCTACATGTTTGGAGAAGGTACACCCTGCCTTTGGAGTCACAATATGACCAATATCACTGCCTCTTTCTGCCTGGCCTCGGGTTTTATTTCCCTTGTGACCATCCCAGATTTACTGTTAAAGCACTGTTCCTCCTGGGACACTTTGTATTCCAGGACAGACAGCTATAAATTAGAGTGAACTTCTTTTCTTCCACCAGAGACCTTAGTCCTTCAGGGAGAGTGGCTAGAGGGGGTAAATGGTGCTTTTCCTGACATCCCAGGAGAGTCTGATTAAGTAGTAGGAAGGCTGTGTGCAATTTGGCTTCGTGGCCCTGGGGAGGAGGATGACAAGGAACATGTGAGTGCCAACCCTTCGTCCCCCAAACCTGGGTGCCAGTGGTTCACTGGAAGGAATAGCCTTGACCATGGAAATCTGCATTACCTGTGAGATTTCCAGAATTCCAATACTTCAGATATTTGAGGAGAAAAATGGCCAGTTTGTTGAAAACATCATTTCTTGTGAGGTTTCCCCTGCCAAGTGCAGCCTGTAGTGTGTGGTTCCCCATAGTGAGAGGGAATATCAGTGACACAAAGGATGCACTTTGGAGCTGGATTTGTCAGTTTGGGCCCTCAGCAGGAGCTGACCGTGCCATGAGGAGAGTGGCTGGAGCTGGGAGGGAGAACAGGATCCAGCTGGGTGGGTGCTCCATGAAAGGTGAGGCTGCAGGTTGAAATGAGGGGAAGGAAAGGAAGGATCCACTGTATGAGCTGCCTGATGTCTGTGCAGTGATAGATTGGGGTGTGAAATTTGGAACATGAGCAGGAGAGGGGCAGGGCGCTGCTGGATGAAGAGGAGGAGGAGGAGGAAGTGGCCGTGAGCCTTGCCCAAGGGACAGGCTGGGAGCCACTGGTCCAGTGACCGGACTGTGGGACAGGAAACCAGTTTCCTTCAGCTGCAGCTAATGGGCTGTGTGACCTGCACAAGCTGCCCTACTTCTCTGTGCCTCAGTGATCCAGCGAGCAGCCAAGTGAGCTCAGCACTTGCCTTCCCATGTCAGAGGTCCCACGGGCTGCCTGTGCACAGTTCATCCTCTGATTTCTGCCAGAGAAATCAGAAATTTCTTTCTCTCATCACCGAGAGGCTCCTGCGCCTTCGCTGCTGGATCCACACGATTTCTGTCAGGTTCAGGGTTAGCAATCAGCAAATACAAACACTGACCGTGCTAGGGCTTTTCTCCAGAGAGCTGGGATGTTCTGCTGGACCTGACTGTGCTCTGGCAGCCCTGCTGTGAACGCTCCTGTAGCCAGGAACGCCGAGGTGCCCGTGGCACCGCTGGGCATCTCTGGGCATCTCAGCCAGCACTGTGCTGAGAGGGAGCCAGGGGTTCTGAAATGGGCTGGAGCTGGGAAATGGAAGGGAGCACTGGGGCAGCTCTGAGAGGTGCTTTGCTCTGGGGGATTAGTGCCCATCCTGGCTGGAGCTGCTCCTCCCGGCCCTATTTGGATATATGACTTAATCCAATCTGCCCAATCTGGCGGTAATGAACACGTAGAGGAGAGAATGCATTCCACCCAGGAGGAGAGGGCTCAGCCAAAAAGCTGCTAACTAGGTCACTGATGAGCAATCTTTCCCCTCCCTCTGTGTCATTTTTATTAATCACTTGAAAAATAGGTTGAGTAATGATTGCAAGCAACTTGTCAAGCCAATTAAAAACAGAGAAAGGTAGGGCTGTGAAGCCGAAGACAGATGCTGTGCTGGTTTTAAATGAGTGTCTGTAAACCCCACTGACCTGTGAGTAATTGCCTCCAAAAAACCTGGTAGTATGTGTGTTTCTCAGTGTGAAGGTTTGTTTCTTCTGCATCCACAGGGCAAACAGTTCACCGTGGCCCAGAGATGTATCAACAGAGCAAAATCACTTTGAATCTGTCTTGTAGCTGCCTTAGTCTGCTTTGACTCTTAGCATGTGGAGTCTCCGGTGGGGCTTGTCAAAGAGTTTAGTGCACTTTGAATGTAAAATAAAAATGCTACAGAGCACTTACTAGTTTTATTTTATGTAATTTGCCTGAATCTAAGCTCCCATAGCTTTATAATCTGCCCAGCTGGAAGATAAATTGTCAAATCTTATTTGTTAAACAGGGAAAAGAGCTTCTAGGTAATCTCACCATCGTCTCAGTTCAATGGGGTGAGTCTCCCCAGAGTGGATTCTCCAGGACCATTCAGCAAATTCAGCACTGGGGTTGTTTTGGTTTATTTTTAAGTGTCGGATGGATTGTGTGTGCCAACAATAAATATTTATACTCCTGCATTCCTCTGCCTCTCTATCTGTGTTTTGTCTCCTGTGAGATGCGTGCCAGCACTGTGGGTGCCATGAGACAACATTACTCTTTGGGAGGCTGGTGTAGAGTGTGTGAGATCCTGCTGTCCAGGATGTTTCTTCCCATCTGTTCCTGGCTCAAATCCCCTGCTCCTCAATTTTAGTCACCACTTTTGGTTACCATTCATAGCCTGAAATGTGATATTAAGGAGAAGAATACAAATATGTCGTGCTGCCTTCCTTCTCTTGCTGCTGCTCTGTCAGCTGGGTGGCAGTAACAAATGGCAATTAGTGACACAAATAAGCTTTCCTGGGGGTAGTTGAGAGCAGCCTTTCTCTAGAACTATTTGTGGCACAAATGGAAAAACACATGCTTCCCTCCTGCCTAAAAGGAGTAGCAGCCCAGGGGAGGGCAGGGGTGGATCAATAACCTGCCACCTCTTCAGCATTAGGCTCTTGTTTTGTAGCACCTCTGAAACCTCAGGGTGCAGGGTACAGGAAGCACAAAACAGAAGGTTTGTTTTTTACTAGTGCAGAACTTGTTTAAAGCCTCGTGCACTTGCTGAGCAAGAAATCAAATTAAGCCATGATTTGCCTCCATTCCATCCTGGAGAGCTTTCCCTTCTCTCTGTAACTCTGTTGTAGCCATCACACAATCAAACCTCCTCTTTCCAGTCTCCTTTTCCCCTCCCCATGCAAGTTTTTGGGTTTTCCCTGTGGGAAGCAGCCCTGTGCCTGAGCCCACCTGTGTTTCTGCCCTCCAGAGTTAATGAGCTCTACGTGGATGACCCAGACAAAGACAGTGGAGGGAAAATAGAAGTGAACCTGAACATCAGTTTGCCAAACCTACACTGTGAATGTGAGTACCCCTTCACTTAGCAGCTTTTCTTTGTGCTTTAAGTAATACTTGAAATGGGCCCAGACTGGTACAGTGGCCCTTCTTCTGTAACAGGATGTAAATAAGTAGCTGCAGCCTCTGCCAATACCCCATTGCTCTCTCTTCCAGGCCAGGGCACCTGTTTTCTTGGACCATGTGTTAGTGGCTGATCTCCTTCACTGGTTTCTTTCTGAATCTCATTTCCTCTTTTTTAATAGCAACCTTTTTGTGTCTGGGAGCAAGAAACCTCCCAAGTTCCATTTGGAACTCTGAATGCACCAGCTGGTTGTTGGCTCTTCCCAAGTCACCTGCCTTGTCTGCCTGAAGTTTTTCTGTTTGTGTGATTGGGGGTGCAGGCAGCTGGCAGGACATGGGAGGTGTATTTGTGTCAAATAGGCAGCGTGAAAAGTTTGGTTACAAAGCTTTTCTGGTATAACAATTTTTGACATAGGACACTATCACCTCAGTTTAGTCAAATGTCAGGAAAAAGGTGTGGATTTTTTTCAAGTAAAAGCAATACATGCTTTTCCTATGCAACCTTCCTGTTACTTATTTTGTTTGATTTTTTTTTTTTTTCTGTCTTTCCCTCCCACCCCTGCAGTGGTTGGGCTGGACATCCAGGATGAAATGGGAAGGCACGAAGTGGGTCACATTGACAACTCGATGAAGATCCCTCTCAATAATGGGGATGGCTGCAGGTTTGAGGGCCATTTCAGCATCAACAAGGTGAGTGGCAGTGACAGTGGGTGAGGGTGTGCTGGCTGGGGAAATGCTGGCAGGATCCATTTGTAAAAATGAACATTTAGAAATCTGTATCTCTCCTGCTGTGTGTGTGTTTATGACCCTGATCAGACAGAAATTCAAGTCAGTGTGGGAGAGGAGGCTGCATGGCCAGACCCACAGGGAATGTGTTAGATCAGGGGTTTTCTTCACTCTCCAAAGCAGGTACTGGAGACAGAGTTGCTGATCAGAGAGAGCAGCTCTGTGCAGCAGCCCGAGGTTCAGGGGATGTGTGAAAACCCTACACATGCCAAAGGGCTTCTGTGTTTACTCCTCACGACTTCTGCACCTCCAAAACCTGACTCAGTGTGGAGAGGTCTTTGGCAGTGGCTGCATCCCAGCTCTCCTTTGTTCTGAGAGCTGCAGAATGACAGGAATGTTCCCTGCTGGAGGGTGCCAGGGCTCCTGCTGGGATGTTTGGAATACAGCACGTGGCCCCAGCATGCTTGGTGGGGATGCTCTGCTTCTGTCACAAGGAATGAAAATCCAGGCCTGGAGGAGGCTCCTCTTTGGGATGGGTGTGTTCAAGATTGAATAATCTTGCTATGTAATGCTGGAGATGACTTGCTGGGGTGGGGGAGGCACTGGTGGGACCCGCTGATGTCCTAAGAAGGGCACACCCTTTATTCACTCCTCTTGGTGTACCACAGGCTACAAAATCCTACTTCCTTCTTTTACTCCCAGGTCATGTTAAAGCACATCTAAAAATAACAGACAGGACCTCTTGCTGATTCTGTGGCATGGAAAGGATTAGGGATTTAAAAAGAGGAGTTTTTCCTCATCTCCAGGCCACCAGGATTGCTGGCAGCTGGTAGTCCACAAAACTGGGAAAGGGCTTCTGGAAAGGTAGTTCTTGTCCAGACAATTCCCAGAGCACGGAGCTGAGGTACCTGGGGGTTAGTCTGCTGGATGTGGTGTGTCCTGCTCACAAAGCAGCTCCAGAAGGGGGTGCAGGATGTGGCAGTGAGGAGTTTCCTCCACTGCTAATTTGTGCCTCATTTGGTGGCTGGGACAGCTGTCACAGGCAGGGAGCTGACCCAGGACTTCTGGCTCTGGAAACCCAAATCTCTGTGTGTGACCTGGAAGTCTGCAGTCCCTTGGCAGGAGTTGGGCAGGCTGAGCTGGGAGCTGGAGTGGGACCTGGCCAGCCCTGGGAACTTGACCAAGGCTTGCACTTGGGTGTTGCTGTCCCAGCTGCTGAGGGAGGACGGGGTGACAGTGAGATGATGGTGTGTGCTGCTTGCTGCAGGGCCTGACGCCCTGTTTGCTCAGCTTGTTTATGACACAGCTGGTGTCCCCACCTGAAAGTGTTCCCAGGAGTGCACTGCTGTTCCTCAGGTCATTAAATCAGCTTTCCTGAAAGCACATGGAAGGGCATGTGGCCTCCCATGGCCCTGCTGGTGAGGTGTCTCTGCAGAGAGCACGCTGGGCAGCAGTTGTATAACCACCCTCCCACTCCTGCCTTGGGCTGTGCCACATTGCTCCTCAGGGTTGCTTCATTTCACAACCTTTTCTCAATAGGAAAATATTCTTGCACCCTCCATGACAGTGATTGAGCTGAATCTGCTGAAGGACTTCAGGGCTAGTGACCTGAAAAGTGCATGCATGCAGAGTGGTGCCATCAGAGAGACACCAGGGCTCATTTTCTGTCTTGGAAGTGAGCCTTTAGGTGAAACTTGTGTTTTTCAGTTCTTTGTATTTCCCTCCATTAAAAAAATTAAAAGGAAGGGCTCCTGCTGGCTCCTGCCAGGTGGAGAATGGGAAGATGTAGGTTAGTTTGTACAGGATGCCCACATGGGTTTGGTGGTGGATTTTCTCTTTATATAAAACTCATTCTTGCACACAGTCTCAGAGGTAAAGTTGCTCATGACTGGTACCAGAAGAGAAATACATCCCCAGCTTCCTAGGCTGCTCTGCAGCAGTGGGCCCGTTTGCAAATGCCAGATGTGGGAGTAAGACATTGAGCAAGAGAGACAGGAATTTTATTTTAATAGGGATGAAAGACATAGCCTTGAGTGCTGGGAATCCCTGGAGCTGGGGGTGACCCACTCATCATCCCCTGGTCAGGAGCATCAGCAGTGTGGGGGTGCCAGACTCCGGGGCTGCAGGACTTGACTGTGGTGGTGTTGGTCAGCTGCAGGAGGGTATCACGGATTCTTCCATCTTCCTGGATGGATCCAGGCATTCCCATGTCACATCACAGAGCCTGGCAATGCCTTGAGGGATAAAATGTGAAATCCTGTCTTGCCTGTCGTGGCTAATTTTAGGTCCCTGGTAACTTCCACGTGTCGACGCACAGCGCGACGGCGCAGCCCCAGAACCCCGACATGACTCACGTCATCCACAAGCTCTCATTTGGGGACAAGCTACAGGTGAGTCCTGAAAATTCCCTGGCTGTAGGGGAATGCAGTGAGAGTGGTTTAATATTAGACACTTTGGTTTTATGGAAGGCTTGTGTGTCCCTGCAGTGGAAGCTCAAGGCTGGAGGAGTTCACAGCTGCCTCCAGCTGGGGCAGGAGCAGTGTCCAGTCACAGAGCAACTCTGCTGTGATCTTCTGAAACTCAAAGTGCTTTTGGAAAACTCTGTGGAGAGAGTTAGAAATGAGGGTTTGTGGCTCAGCAAAATCCTGGTTTTAGCATGAACACAGCAAACACACCTTTCTGCCTTTGTGGAGGAGCAGTGATGCACTCAAGGAAGATTGTGCTGGCTACTGTGTTCACCACAGCAGCAGTCAAGCTCGTTTTAATTCACTCTACTCGTATAGCAGACACCTATTAGTCAAATTTGCTCTGTGAAACACAAGTTAGACTTAGCACTGCCAATTCCCTGCTGGGAAGAAGCTGAATTCATGCACTTGCCCGGTGGATAGAGTTTCACCAGGTGCTGCAAGTTATGTAATATTACCTGATTTCTCAATAAGGACAGATTACAGCACTTCTCTAGCCTACTTCCAAGGAGCTGCCCTCGCAGGTGGGAGTTCCACATGTGCACACCCAGCTTGAGACTCACCCTAAACATTGCTTACCCATAGTCTCTCTGTAATCATCTTTCCTCAGCACAGACGTCTCATTAGTCTGCTCCTTGTACACCCACTTCCAAACCCCTTTTTCATGCTAACAAGTCTAAGCGTTGCTTTGTAGTCTTCTGATTCTGCTCCCGGCTTCTTTTAGGAATTATCTTGTGTGGGAACCAGGAAATATTAGCGTATAAATAAGCTTGGCTTAATGTCTGTAAAGCACACTGAGATTATGAAAAATAGGAGGTGAGTGGTAATAGGGAGTTGTGCAGGCTGCGTGGGAAATGGGTGCTCTGAGGAAGCATTCCCATTGTTTTATCATGGAGTGCTGGAGTAGGGCAGCTGGAGTGTGAATCAGCATGAAGGAGGAGCCTGGAAAGACAAGCAGCAAGTGTCATCAGTTCTTGTGGTGAGAAACCTGTCTGGCAAATGTGGAGTTGGCTCCTGATTGGGGCAAGTTCAGAGGAGTATTTTCAGAGTTGAGGATAACTGCTTGTGGTCTGAGTGCTCAGGGAGGGAGCACGTAGGTGCTGCAGGCAAGCAGCAGTTCAGCAGCACAAATTAAAGAAGGATATCTTCACCAAACAGGTGCTACCACGACTCAGCAAGCAGTGAGAGCCAGCAAGTGTGGGGAGCTTTAAATCTGCCTAGGTGCACCTTTGAATATTTCAGGTAGTCTCCACCTGCTTTGATGTAATAAAAGCTTCTATTCCTTACAGAGGATGAGGAGCTTCTCATTCACTTGTGTCATGTGCTGGGAGTTTGTTCTTTGTGGGTTGGGACTGACTGCCACAGTGATCCACTGAGGGACAGGCTGTGTTCTCCAGAAAAACCAGTCTCTTTGAAGCAGAGATTTAAATATCATCTGGCACTGAATGAGCTTTGAGTCTTCATCAGTGCTTCGTGCACAATAGTGGCAGACTTGCTGTAGATTTTTCATCCTCATTTAGATGGGATCAGAATGAAAACCTGCAGCATTGAAACTCATGCAGTGAGTTCCTGCATGTCAGGTAACGCAGTAAGGAGAGAGATGAGGAGAGCAGGAGATGATGCCTTTTGACTGTCAGGGGTGGACAACTCTCCTGACAAGGTTAAAGCCAGGATTATTCAACGCCATAATGTAGATCTCAGTAGAAATTATGATTCAAAGTGCAACATCTGCTATTTCCACACCTCTCTCTTTACTGGGTTACCTGATGGCTGGAGGTAGGAACTCATTGGTTTGAATTTTGGTCTTGATGAGGGGAAAATCTACCAAAAGTTTAAAGTGGACCTTAAAGTCTCTGGCCCAGATGTTCTGTGAGAGACTTCTTAGCTGTATCAAGAATGGAACACAACATTGTAGCCCACTCCAGGGGCTTCTTTTTCTTCTTGTGCCTTTTACCGTGGGTAAAGAATGAGCACAGTCTGCAGATGTAGTTTGGGAATAGTTGTGGTTGTGGAAAATTCCAGCAGAGCCAAAGGCCTTGCAGCAGGATCAGCTGTTGCTTTTGCTCTGCTCCTGTTCCAGCACCTTCCAGTTGAACTTGCTGATGATTTTGTCTGTCCAGAACTTCCTTTCTGCTGAGCAGAACTGGTTCACTTGCTGCTTCCTCCCTCATCCACTCTGTAGTGCTGGGAACAGGGAAATGTCCATGAGGGTGAGACAGACACATCCACGTGCTGTCAGCTGTTGAGAGGGTCTGGGAAGGAGATGGCATTGCCCTGTTGGTGAGGTGAAACTGTCACACCCATGACCAAATCCTCCTTCCAAACTCTTTTTCCCTGTTGTCTGACTTAAGGTCAGGAATTTCTGGGTTGTGGAGTTCTTTGTCCTTTCTTTGTGCCTTGTGAGCAGCTCAGCCTCTGACCTACAGCTGCTGCCATGGGCTTTTCCCTGTCTGGAGAGTTCACACATGGATTATTCTGTTGCTGGAGATCAGACTCCAGGTCACAGTGTGTGCAGGGCATGGAAATGCTGCTATTCTGGGCAAACAGATACTCACAGGTCTGAAATCAGCTGCAGGAAGAGCTGAAGGGATGTCAATGTTGGGATGTGTCCTTGCCACCTCCAAGGCTGAGTTGTTCAGACCCAGCTGCCCTGACACGAGCCACCTTTAGAGGAGAAAACTGCTGAATTTTAACCCCAGTGTGACTCCCATCTGTTTCCCTTCCAGCCTGATAAAATTAATTTCACAGTTAACTCTGCAAAGCTCTTAGGAAATACCTCACAGTGAAAATTTCACAACTGGCCTCTTCCAAGTGCAATTCCTTTAGCTTTGGAGTGGTTTTGGAGTTTCATCTTGTAAGATGTTGTGAAATCAGCTTTTTCACTTGGAGCCAACCACTGTGATGATGGTCACTGAAAGATATTTGGGGTCATCTTTTACTGGGTTGAGGCTTTGTTTTTTGGAAGGGTTGAATCAGGCTGATCCCCTGGTTACAGGGTAGGGAAGCAAAGGTCAAGAGTATCAAGTCAGAGCAGAGTTTCTTCATCCTCCTTTTTGCTTTCCAGGTCCATAACGTTCACGGAGCATTCAATGCCTTGGAGGGAGCAGACAAGCTCAGCTCAAACCGTGGGTATTCCTGGGGACTGCAGCTCTCAGCCACCCTCTGCAGGAGGGAAAGCAGGGCCATTCATGCAGCACTGCTGTATCCAGAAGCCTTTCATTTGCCTCTTTAGCCAAAATGATCCAGACATTGCTGGCTGACATTTCCATTTCCTCCAGTGCTGCAGAAAAGGCTTAGCCCAAAAGGTCCCTTGCATTCCTTATGGAGTTTTTTATCCATATCCTGTTCCTGTAGTGTCCCTTTGCTGCTGTTACTTCCACCAGAGCTTTGCCTTGTACTTGTGTTGCAAATTGCCTTTAAATTTCTACTCTGTGGATGGCAAGAGGGACATTTTCATGGCCCAGCACAAAAAGGAAAATTCAATGCATGCTGCAATTCAGTGTAGAGAGTTGTCTCTCCTCCAGGACATCAGTCCTGTCCATTTCTTGGAACAAAATTTCTGTGGCTGTTCCTGAAGCTATACAGTTGTGGTTTGGGGTTTTTTTACCTCCGGAAGCCAAGTGTCATCATGTTACACTTGGCTAGAGGATCCTCCAGAGATGTCATTTAGAATTCTGTTTTAGAACTGTTTTAGCAGACACAAAAACCTGAATGAGGCATTTAAATAATGGAAAAAATAAAAAAAAGAGTTAAGCATCTGTAGGAGGAGGAAGATGAGAAAGCAAGAAAGAAATGGAAGTACCCAGGTTGTGATACCTCAGGTTTTTCAGTCAAAATGATCTCAGTGGGCTGCAGCCCTAACCTCAGCCAGTTCCTGATTTAACCAGGCTGTTTGTGGTGGTGATTAAAGTGTTACCATTTATAGTTGCAAGCAGTTAGGAGGGTTGGAGTAACCCAAACCTTGGGTGGGTTGTGGTCCTACAGAAGTGGTGGGCGGCTTCTGGTGTCACCCAAGCACCTGCCAGAGTTCCTGAACAAAGGGCACAAATGTGGCATGTGAAGCTTTGTCCCTGAGATAAGGAGGAGGGAGTCACCCTTTTTTGTGCCTTGTTCTGTGGGCTGGCTCCTGTCTCTCAGTGCTAACGTGTCCTTCCCTTCCTTCCCCGAGCACAGCCCTTGCCTCTCACGATTACATCCTGAAGATCGTGCCCACGGTGTACGAGGACATGAGCGGCAAGCAGCGATACTCCTACCAGTACACCGTGGCAAACAAGGTACAGGAGCAGCTGCCTCTCCATGCAGAGGCTCCTCTCTGCATCCCAGGGGATGCTCAGCCACCGTTCCTCCCCTCCTGCTCCTCTCTGTGCCCTGTGGGTTTGTAGGTGAGCAGTAGCCTCTGCTGGGAGAAGGAGGAACTGAAGCTCCTCAGAGTGGGGCTTTTCCTGCTGCTGGTGTTTGCCAGGGTTGGGGTTGGGAGGGCTTGTCAAAGCAGGTGGTGGTGGTGCTTTCGTTCCTGAGGAAGGTGTTCTTCCTCCTGGCGTGCTCAGCCGTCACTTTGGCTGATGTGGATTTCTGTGAATTGTGTGGGAGGTGTTTACAGGCTGCAGGAGCTGCTGTTGTGCCTGGCAAGGTGCATCTCAATGGAAACTGGGATCCAGCTGAACACACAAAACATCACTTACACCTGGTTCTAGTAACTAAACAGTCTCAGTTGTGATGGATGGATGAGACAAATAAATCAGCAGAGTTTTTAGCTTTTTACAGATGGTGATTTCAGGCATTAAGCCACTGAACTGTAGCAGCAAATATGTGCTGATTGAGTATTTCACAGTCCCTGCATTATGATAGTGAATTATCACAAAATCCATTAGTTAAGAAAAGATCCAAGATCACCAGATCCTACCAGTGACCAATTCCCACCTTGTCACCCAGCCCAGAGCATGAGTGCCACATCCAGCATTTTAATAATTCAATGTATTGAATGTTTTTAAAGAAGAAAAAGGACCCTGTTTACTTTTTACAGTAGAAAGCATCTTCCAGTTGAAGATGATTTACCATTCAGGTGCTAAATGAAAGTCCAAAACCTGTAATGTCTAATTACTTCTAGTTTGCCCTAACTGGTAATTAAGCACACACTCTCCTGGACTAGTTCTCAGGTTAATGTTCCTGGTGACTTTTGGGCTTGTTTGTATGGTGTGTCCCAGGGATTTGAACTCTCCCTCTGTTCAGATTACAATGAATTTGTTCTGCTTAATGTGACAACTGCTGTTCTGATAAGACTCCTGTGACAGGAGTTCTGAAAGTAATTTGGAAAATAGCAGGAACTTTTGACACTTCTGTGAGCTTGGCTGCAAATTGGGGCGTTCAGCCAAGTCTGACTCATTAGGGCAGGATTGCTGGTGGGGAGAAGGGGAGAGGAAGGAAAAAATGAGGTCAGTTCTGTCAAAACTGAGGTGCTGAGGAGCACTGCTGCCTCTGTGCTTTCTTGTCATGGTGCTTCAGTCCTTCAGTGCACACTGAGCAGTGGGAAAGGGAAATGGGAAGCCCCTGGAAGAGTCTGGCACAGAGTGGCTGCTATGAGGGGAGTCTGGAGGGTATAAACTCTGTCTCCTCTCTTAGCTCCTCTGTTCCCTCACTTCCCACAGAACCACTGTCCCAAAGTGAGCTGCAGAACTCCAATAAAAGCCTGAAAATTACATGACTGGGGACTTCTGCTTCTCTTGTCATCATGGGATGAACCACCTAAAAATAGGGAAATTTGGGATTTATTTAAGATGATTGAAGATAAATGCTGTTTCACCAGCACACAGAGAGCAAAATTGATTTTTTTGTGTCATGGTCATGAGTGTCCTGTTGTTTGTTCTTTTTTCATCTTTCTGAAGTATTTGAAGCTGTCTTTGCCTCTTTGTGAAGGAGAATTGCACCAGGAGAGGAGATGTGAGCTGGCAGCTTGTCACAGGGCTGAGGGAGGGAGAGGCAGCCTGAGCCTCTCTGGGCTCTCCTTGCACTGTGGGTCCCCAGCCTGCTTTCCTGGGATTTTTCTTCACCCTGTGAATGTCTGAAAACTGATACCTATCTCCACTGACAGCACAGACAAAATATTATCTCAGGAAGATGTGGCTTTAGGTACCAAGCTGGTGCTGGTACTGGGCAGTGTGTCCTGCTGGGTGCTGTCCTGTGGCTGTGGCTGGCACTGGACCTGGCAGGAAACAAATGGATTGAAGGAGAGTGGCACTGGAAATCTGGAATATGTCTCTCCCTAAGCAGCCTGGGATATTTTTTGAACCTTTGCCAGTATTTTTCAAACCTTTGCCAATATTTTTCTCTATACAGCTTCACCCTGGCTTTCAGCAGGAGCTTTAAACGTGGTTTGAACATGGTTGCAGATGATTCACACTAAGAGGGCAAAGCATTCCCATTGCCAGTGGGGAGAGGGCCTGACAGAGGAATTCAAGGGCAAGGAGGGATTTTCAGGTTCTTACAAACTAAATTCCATTTGTTTGGTGAATGATTTATATACAAAATATAGACATACATGTGATTTACAGAAGTAAAACTTCTCCTGCAGCCAGGCTGTTTGTATTTAAACAGAGCAGATCTAGGATGGAGAATCAATGACAGCCTTTCTGTTTAGTCCTGTAACTCTGAATGAAGGTGAGAGTAATCACCATCACTCTGTCCCCAGCTCTTTCATTATCAGGCTATTATTGTTTTCCTCTTTGATAAGGATGGGAGTGAGCAGTCACACAGGAATTCACTGTTTGCTTCTTTCCATCTGGTCACTGCTACAAAACAGTGGGGTGAAGGCCAAACCCACGGAGGCAGTTTTCTGGCAGACACTCTCTGGAATGAGCTTGCTCACATTTTGTACCATTTTCTCCCTTTTTTCCCCTGTTTTCCCCCAGGAATACGTGGCCTACAGCCACACGGGCCGCATCATCCCGGCCATCTGGTTCCGCTACGACCTGAGCCCCATCACGGTGAAGTACACAGAGAGGAGACAGCCTTTGTACAGGTTTATCACATCGGTGAGTTACCCCAGACTCTCCTTCTCCCTTCCTCTGCCTGCCTTTCATGTCCCTCCTGAGCCTTTCTTGCCCACAGGAGTTGAGTTTCTGCCTCAGGGCGCTGAGATGTGGTGGGGATAAAGCAGCACATCACGGGTGCTGCTGGACTGGGAGGTGAGTCCAGTGCTCTGACAACTTGATTTAATAGCTGGGCACAAAAAGAAGGGAAATTAACCTATGCCAGAAGTGCCAGGCTCTGTCTAGGCAGGATGGGCTCTCTTGCAGCATGTCAGAAGCTTGGAAGTAAAGCTGAAAACTGCAATGAACTGCTCAGTAATGATGAGATCAAATGTGCAGAGAATCTAGAATGGTTTGGATTGGAAAGAACCATAAACCTCATCCCATCCCACCCCTGCCATGGCCAGGGACACCTTCCACACTCCTAGGGTGCTCCAAGCCCTGTCCAGCCTGGCCTGGGACACTTCCAGGGATCCAGGGGCAGCCACAGCTCTGGGCACCTTATGCCAGGGCTTGCCCACTCTTCTTCCACCCCAAAGTCATCCTGGTCTCACCAGAGGGTTTTCCTTTGTTCAAGTGAGGGAGAAGAACTGTTGGATGCCACAGAGCTGCCTGTCCTTGCTATCTGCTGGTATTTGGGTGATTTTTGCAGTAAATAGGAAGAAAACTGGCAGTGGAGATTTATCAGCAGCCACTTCTCTCCTCTCCTCTCCTACAATACATTGATTTTTATTTTTTTTTACACTGAGTTTTAATCAGTGCTGCTGCCTGGCTTAATAAGGAGTGCCAGTTCCAGGCATTTACTCCTGGGTAGAAGTGGAGAAGAGCTGCATTATCAAATTCCAGAGGTGTTTTCCTGATGAGTTACACTTGGATCTGTCCAGAGAGCATCCTTCAGTCCTGATCTCAGCATCCAGAACAAAGCTGTGCTGGCCAAACTGCTCATTAGGCAAAGAGCTATTTAAAGATCCTCCAGAACTTTAAAAAAAAAATGTCTTGAGGGAGTTGGCTTAAAATTGAAGCTTCAGTGAGCTGTGCCAGTGAGGCATGGTGGAATGTGAAGCAGTTGATAAATTGGCTGCAGTGAAGACGTCAAATTCTGATTTTTAAACTGTTTGACTGTTTTAACTGGAATTCACATAAACAGTGTGGTGGAGTTGCACTTCAAGATTTTGATTTTGCAAGTTTTGATAAACAGCAAGTTCCCTTCACTGAACTTTAGACAGTGGATAGAATACACAAATAACCAGATAAGGGGGCTTGAAGTAAAGGCTAAATGTCGTGGTGGAAGACTTTCTCTTCTTAGCACGTCTGCTTGGCTTCGAAACATTATCCTAAAAAAGGTCAAACATCAGCATTTCATGACTTGGCATCTCATTCTGCCTCTGCTTCTTTCCCTAAAATGTGCTCCCAGAAGTTCTTACACATCTTGTTGGGGGTGAGGGTGTGGAGGTGTTTTCATGAGAAACTATTTGATAGCTGGGATTATTCTTTAATTTTATTATCAGCATTGATTCACTGCTGATCTGCCATTATATGCCTATAAAAAGCATCTTTTTTGAATGGTATCCTCCTTCTGAGTTGACATGAGGGACCACAGGGGAGAATTTCCTCCCTGCTTGCCACAGTGACATTTTGGGTTTGTGTCTCATTTGAATTTGTGTCCCATAACCTCAAAAACTGAATTGTGTGTTTCCTACTGAGAATCCCAAAATGGAACAGCGGTTCCACTTCTATTTCTGATAAGATTTAAAGGTTGATTACTTTTCATTAAATAAGAGTTTCAGTTTCTCCTCTTCCCCAAAATAACAGTCCTCTCCACACACCCTGTTCCTCACTGGGCTCAGTCTGAGTGTTGACTCACTGGCCCAAGGATGAATTTTGCCCTGTTCTGTCTTTAAAGGTAGCCAGGCATTTCCTGGCTGCTTAAGGGGAGTTTTGCAGTTGATTTTTGGCTGCTTTGCTTGGTCCTGTGAATGGCTGTGGTGTCAGGCAGCTCCCTGGGGCTGTTCCAGCTGCCTGTCCTCACTCTGGGGGATGAGGATGATGCTGGTGGCTGTGTCAGGGTGTCACACAGGTGTGACAGACACTCCTGGTGTGCAGGCAGAGCCTTGTTCCAGGGGCTGGGTCCTGGCTCAGTCTGGGCCATCTGGGCTCCTTTGGGCCAGGATTGCTGTTCAGGAGAGCAGCCCTGGCTCTGCATCACAGCTTCACAGCCTCCAGTGGCACTGACCAGCTGGCCAGGGGCAGCAGCACTGCAGAGGACCTGAGCCCCTCCAGTCTGCCCTGTTGGATGGCATGGACTGTTCTTTAGCCTTTTCCTGTATCTCCAGCCTGGCCTTTTGCATCACAGTTGCTCTGGAGACCAGTTAGTGATGGCCAGCACTGGGCTGAGGGCCAGCAGGGACTGGGCTGGGGCGTGTGCAGTCACTGCCTGGCCATGGAAAGCAGCAGCTTGTTCTGAGCAGCAGCTGCTCAGTTTAAAAACCACAAGACAGCCTCTGGGATAGGGGCTCCTTCACTGTTTGCTTGGGCTCCCCTGTGGCTTTCAGTAAATTCAAATTAGTGCTGGCATGGGGGGTGATCCTGAGGAATTCAGAGAGGCTTTAGAGGGTCAGTGATGGAGGGAAGGACACACTGCTGAGGGTGATCCCATGGGACAGGGGTGTTGGCTGCTCAGCAGAGAGCCAAAGCATCTCCTGCTGCTGCTGGCAGGGTTATCTGATGCTCTTTGTCACTCATGGCTTTGCCCTCCCAAGCCTCAGCACTGTGAGGAGCAGGGTTGCAGCCCTCTAGCAGCATTCCCACATCCTCTCTGTCCCCATTCTAACTCATGCCTGCTCCTTGGATCTTTGTGGTGTGAAGAATTACCCTAATTTTCTGTACCATGTGAGAGGTGCTTCCTGTGCAAAGGCTTTGGTTTAAAATAAATTTGGTTTTTTTTACTTTGCATGTCATGCTCAGAAAAGGTCAGTACTAAATAAGATTTTATATTTCTTGTGGGTCACTGCTGCCACTGTCACTGTTCCATGAGTTTGCCAGGGATTCTGGAGTTAACCACAGACACTTGGCAGAGTGTTAAGCACAGGGGTTTTTTTGCCTGTCAAACTGCACTGCTTAAAATCAATTTATCCCTCCTAAAGAGAAGCCATTCAAGACCTCCTGGTTGAGGTTATGGAGCAAGGGGAAAAATTTCACTGCTGAAAATTCATGAGTTCCTGTAAGTAGCCAAACTGAAAGAAGGTTTTATCATGAGATCAGTGTAGGGGCTGGGAGGGGAGAGCAGGCAGAAAAACAGCCAAGGTTCTGCTGAAGCATTCAAAATCCAAAGAAATTTTTTTTTCCTGGTATGAGAGGACTCATCTGGCATCTAGGTGTGAAAAAAAATTAAACTGGAAATAATGGAGGGTGGGAACTGGAGCAGAGTGGTTGCAGGCAGAGTAATTTCAGCCATGGGAGCTGGTACTGACAGGTGTTACAGGTTCAGTCCTGTGGCATTTTTAAAGCCAAATAATGCAAAATGTGCTGAAAATCTCTGGGTGGGATTCTGCAGCTTACCTTCCTGGGAATTGCCCGAGGGTCCAACTGATCCCCTCTGACTTTAAAAGTAATTTTCAGACTTTAGGACATCCCAGAGGAGCACAGTCATGTGTCTGACACTTGCCTTTCTGTCACCTTGCTGGCAGCCTTGCCTCCTCCTGTGTATCCACTGTGTTTTCCTTTAGGCACCAGCCTGCATCCCACTCTGCTGTGGCCTCCTTCTGTTCAAGGTGCATTCCTCATGTCCAGAGGGCCCTCACTGCTGGGATTATCCCACTTCTGTGTCTCTTTCCCTTCATCCTTCCGTGGCTGGGCCTGAGTCCCACAGACCTCACGGAGCTAAAGGCAGATCATTGCCAATAATTCATTCCATGAAACCCAGAGAAGTGCCTGATGCCTGCCTCCCCTACGTATCAGAGCTGTGATGTTCAAGGAACATTTGGTGCAGCTCCTGTGCTGACCTGGAGCCAGCACTGGTCACAAGCCCTCCCAGCCCTTTTTCGTCACCAGGACTCAAAGCTGTGTGTGCAGGAGGCCCCAAGCCAGTGCCAGGTGTGTGTGACTCATCCCCACTCAGCACTACACAGCTCTGCAGATGAATTTATATATTTTTTTTCTATTCCCCAGCCCCTTGTGCTGCTGCACTGAAGTCAGATTTTCCTGCCTGTGATGCAGAATCTGCGTGTTGGACGGGGTTTGTGTTTGTGGTGTGACATCTCCCATCAGCTGAGCTGCTCTGAGCTGAAATAACCCAGCTCCATGGTGGGCATTTCCCTGGGGAGTCACCCTGTGTCACACCCCGAGGGACAGCAGGGAGGGGGTACAGGAGCAGGAGCTGGACTTGTCCTCTAAAAATCCTGCCTTTGCCTCAGGCTGGTGCTCTGGTTTTAGCAGCCTTGGAATGCTGGGTGTCCTGCAAAATCCCCATTTCCTGCAGCTCCTTGTTTCACTGGGCTCAGTAATGTTCATATTCTGGTAATAAATGCACATGGAAAGGAGCTGTAGTTCTCAGTGCCTTCGCTCACCCTTAATGAGCTGTTTGTTCCTTCCCCTCAGCGCTGCTGCTGCTGCTCCTACGTTGGTTTTTGTCTCTGACTTTGCCCATGGGGTGCTGTGTGGGAGCAGAGACGTGGCAGGGTGTGTGTGGTGTGGCACCAGTTCCCTTCTGGGCCATCTGTGTTGCACTTTTATAACATTTATCATGGAATCATTAAGGTTGGAAAAGACTTCCAAGGCCACAAGCCCTCCCAGCCCCCTGATCCCCACCTTGTCCCCAGCCCAGAGCCCCGAGTGTCACCTCCAGCCCTTCCTGGGACACTCCAGGGATGGGCACTCCAAACCTCCCTGGGCAGTTCCAGGTCCTGAGCACCCTTCCCATGGGGAAATTCCTGCTGCTGTCCACCCTGAGCCTGCCCTGGCCCAGCCTGAGGCCGTTCCCTCTCCTCCTGTCCCTGTTCCCTGGAGCAGAGCCCGACCCCCCCCTGGCTGTCCCCTCCTGTCAGGAGCTGTGCAGAGCCACAAGGCCCCCCCGAGCCTTCTTTTCTCCAGGCTGAGCCCCTTCTCCAGCTCCCTCAGCTGCTCCAGCCCCTTTTCCAGCTCCTTTCCCTTCCCTGGACACGCTCAGGGTCTCTCCCACCATTTGAGGCCAGAGCTGGACACAGCCCCCACAGTGTGACCTCAGCAGTGCCAGCACAGGGGACAATCACACCCTGCTCCTGCTGCCACACTATTTTTGATACAAAAACATCTGAGTTCTGCTCAAGACTGGCTTCATACAAACCACCTGGTGGGGAGGCAGAAGTCAAACACCACAGGAGGGGAAGAAAGTCCCAGGGTGCCACCAGGCAGTGTGACACACCACAACCTAACCTAAAAATGTTACCAGCCATGTTCTAATTACACAGTTCTAACTCCCCAACTCCCACATTTTTTACTTCATAACTGTGGTGCTCTTTTAATTTGGTCTTTCATGTTGTGTAGGATGAGGTGGTTCTGAGAATAACAACAGGGTTGTGAGAAGGGGAACAAGATATGGAGCTTATCTCCTGACAAGGGCCTGCCTGGGAAAAAGGGGGTTTGTTATGAGCTAGGAGCTGAAGGAGAGACTAATCCCAAACCAGTGAGCCATTGTAGCAGGGAAATATTTTGTATTGTTGGTCTCCTCCAGCCTAAATGACTCTGTGATTCTGTTTCCACAAAGACTCTGGTTTGACAGAATACACAGAATATTTCTGTGTTTTTGTAGCACTTAAGAAGTGAAGTAGGCTGTTAACGCTAATCAGGAGATCAATTTTTTCCCTAACTCTGTTCTTGGAAGTAATTACATGTTTTGATTTGACCCAAGATCCACATCTTGTGTGGAAAACTGTCCCACAAAGAGTTAAGCTGGCTGCTGTGAGCAGCCCTTGTCATGGAAAGTGTTAGGCAGGGCTGTGGTGTCACTGGGAGCTGGGTTTCTCTGTTACTCACTGCCCTTCACGTGCTATTTCAGAGTCTTCTGCCTGTTTCTAAATTACCTTGTGAAATGGGGAAAAGACTACAAGACTGTGGTTGTTTATAACAGAAAACAGTACAGGAAGATGTGAGCAACACAGAGCTTCTAAAAGCTGAGCTAGGTGGAGTTCAGCCCTTACAGGAGCAGTGTTTGTGCTGTGGGAGCTGGGATTTGTGATGGGCTCAGGCTGTGAGGAGTCCAGCACTCATTTATTCCACTGCAGGGAATGGTTTTTGTGAATGATCCTCATGGAATTCCATCCCCAGTGCTGTTGCCCACTTCTCACTGTGCTTCCAGAAAACACCCCAGCAGCAGGATCCCTCCTGCAGTTCAAGCTGTGTAAAATTTCCCCTCTTTGCTGACAAAGGTGTTTCCTCTCTGTAATTGCAGATATGTGCCATCATTGGAGGAACATTTACTGTAGCTGGGATCCTCGACTCCTGCATTTTCACAGCATCAGAGGCCTGGAAGAAGATCCAGCTGGGCAAAATGCAGTAGCAGTGAAACTCTACCCTTGACTCCAAGGACAGGAGCAAAGATTGAGAAATCTACCACTACCTGTTTTTGTCTTTATTTTCTATTTGATTGAATCAGTATGTTTTTCTCTAATCAGGCTGGTCAGTGAAGACGTCTTCAACAAATCAAAGAAATCTCCATGCATTTCAGAGCTCTGAGAGGGAAAATCAGTGGAATCAGGGTGTGGATTTCGATTCCCTCCCCCCAGAGAGAGAGGTTGAAATGCCATATGAGATCTAAGTGAGGGTGGCAGTCTGTCCTCTGGGAGGTTCCCATGGCAGTGTACAAACTAGGGAGTAGATGGCAAAGAGCTGAACTGTCTTGTGGCACTTCTTAGAGTTCTGTTGGATTTGCATGATCAGACAATCGACTTTTGTATAGGGCAAAATTACACATGAGGAAGAAATTCCACCCATGGTGCCAAAAAGGTGATGTGTCTGTTGGTGAGGAGTGGATAGTGTTAGTCCCCACAGCAAACCTAAGAGACAGAGGGCAGAAATAACACCAAGAAATGTTTTGTGCTTCTATTGAAAGCTCAGTTGTTCAGATACAACCTTTCTAACAAAGGGAAAAAAGAACAGGAAGCCTTCCCCAGCTACCTTTTCCTAGGTAATCTGTGATCCCAGCAGTGGAGGGCATTTCTTTTACTCTGGATGTAAAAGTGGTTTCATTTCTTCCCACTAACTGAATATCCAGTCTTGTGTTTACAGGTGGCATGAAGTAAAAACCAAACTGAGCGACACAGTTTTCTGTGGCCTTTGCTTTGAAAGGGAATAGTTGTCTTTAGAGCATTAGCTTTTCTTTCTTCTGTTTCTAAACACAGACCACCCAAAAGTCTGGATTCTGCACTTCTGCTTTATTATTGTTGTTGTTGGTTTTTTTTGAAAAGAGGTTTTATATTCTCTGTGCTCAGAAAAATGGTGCAGCCCTCTGGGTGGATGAGCACAGCTTCCTCTCTTGCTTTGTGTGTGTGTATTCAATACACCTGTCAAACACAGGAATTCTGATTTTTCAGGATTTAAGGTGCCTCCCTTTTCCTTTGAAACTCAGCCAGGCATCTGTTCTGAGCCCTGGACTTACACTTCTCCCACAGGTACACAGGGCAGCATTCCCACAGGCTGACCCTTGCTGGGAGTTTTGTTTGATCCCTTAAAAAGATTCCTGAGCTTCCCTGTCCATTCCTTCAAGCCTTGTCTTCTGGAGCCTCCAAAACACAGAGGTGTGAGGGGAAAACTCCTGCCAGGGGTGTCTTGCATGTCATTTGGTGTCAAAAATGAGACCAGATGCCCACCAGTGCATTTTCCAGAGCCTCATCCGTGTTCCTTGGGTAGTGACAGTCTCCGCATGCCTTGTCAATGTCTGAGCTGAGGATACACAAATATTGAGTCTTTCAGGATGGATTAAACAAAAATAATAATAAAATAAAGATCTTGAACTCAGTGCTGTAAATTCTAAGATGGGTGCAGGGTTTCTCTTGGATGCTACCCATTGCCTTTTCCTGGAGGCAAAATATCCAGACTTTATGCTGTGATGATATGAATTGTTGAATATTCAGTGTTATTGTTAGAGTCAGATGCATTTCAAAAGGATTCCTGATTGTCTGTTGAAATTGTCTCCTTGCTTTGGAAGCAGGGAAGGTGTAGCCAGTTTTTTACACCCACCAAAAGGAAGCAGCCAGCTCCTCTCCCCCTGCCTTGCTCTGCCCTGTAGTGACTTTGGACAGCATTGGAATTTTTCCCTGTTCTTCTCTGGACTGATTGCTCTTCCTTTAGGTGCAAACTGGATTGTGGAAGTTCCTGTATCTGTTCATGTATGGGTAGATTTTTTTTACTTTCTTTTTTTTTTTCCCCCCCATTTACAAAAATGAACTTTTTCAGTGAGATGCTTGTGTTCATCTGGGGTGTGTGTCTGTGTGCCTGCGAGTGGAACCCTCTGGATGTGGGATTTTCCATGGCAGCTGCTTCTGCTGCTGGCTGAAGGATTTCCTCTAATCCACTGTGACCAGCTGAAACTCACAGCTAAAATGTCCTGATTTTTCCTTTTGGATTTGGTGAGTCTTTGCTGACAGCTTGGGAACAGTGGATTACAACAACGAGATTTTTAATATTTTAACAGCTTCCTTACACTGAGATTTATTTAGTGCCTCCTTCTCCTGGGCTGGGCAAGGGGAAATCTTTGCAGTACAGTTCATTTTCTGAAATTTCTCCTCTGGTACAATTTCTGTGACACAAACAAAGGTGGTTGCAGATTCTTTGTGTCCCCTGGTGTGTTATTCCCATCCTTCTCGTCATTCCCTGTCTGTATTAAACTGCCTCCTGTGCAGTCCAGGCCAGTTCTCTAAACCAGACCAGTGAAATTGGTTTGTTTGGGTTTTTTTTTTTGGAAGTAACACACTTCAGCGCGCCTGCTCTCTCTGCCAAAACATCCCCTGCAATAAGGTAATAATTCACTTTTTTTTTTGTTTGTTTGGTTTTTTTTTCTGCAAGATGTGGAAACCAAATTGTACTCAAGTTCTGGCAGGAGGAACAGTCTGTACTTGGTTCTCTAAACCAGGTCTAAGCCTTTGAGAGCTGCCAAGCCAAGGCCACCTTCTGGGGCTGCTGGCATTTGTGGTGAGCTTGTCCTGCAGGGTCACACCGTGGTGCTGCATCGTGTGTTTACAGCAGAATCTGCTCTTCACCTCCCCAGATGTGAAAGCAAGGCAGTTACTGCCTCTGCACCCATGAGATCTCACTTTTATTCTGAATTTTCTGAAGAGAAAATTAGCTTAGTCGTGCTTTTAAACATCCTTGCAAACAAAAGAATTTCGAGTTAGAGCAGAAGGAAACCCTCAGTTGTAGGGTTCTGATTTTGCCCTTTCAAGTCAGTGTTTTTATAGAAGATTTTGGGTATCCAAAAAAGACATCCCTGTAGGAAATATTTGAAACTCCCACTTTAAATTATTCCCTGTAACTGCAGACTCCACCCTATGGTGAGAACTTGAGGCATAGGATGCTTTGCAATGGTGGAGTTAAAAACTTCTAGCTCTAGGGAAAGTTATTAGGTGTACTCTAGGCAATATCTGGACTGCTGAAGAGGATTTTTAAAAGAAAATAAAATAGAAATGGGGTACAGAAACCCGGGAGACATGATTCTTTGAATGTTTGATCTGATCTCTCAAATCCTTGCATTTATGTGCGCTGTGAAAAATGAGATTTGCAATGTAGGTGGCCCTGTCTGCCACCAGCTCCTGAGTGTTTCTCGTTTATTGTTCCTTCCCTGTGTGGCACACGGGCTGTTGGGGCTGGGGATGGCTGTGATGAGTCTCTGCTTCACAAGAGTTGTTGGATTTTAGACTGGGGATGTCCCTGGGATGTGGGAGAGGGGCAGGGAGGAGGAGCAGCCCTGCCGTGTCTGGTACAGCAATGTTTAAAGCACAAGTCTTTTACATTTCTACAGTGGAGACTGTTAAGGAGTTCTGGCATTTGTCTTTTTAATTTGCAACCTTATGTTAATAAACTATTAGCCTTTTTAGTTCCATAATTGAAAATAAAACTCTTACGTGTTTTGATTGGCTTCTTGTTGCACTCCTGTTGCAAAATCAATCCAAAGAGGCTTTTTTTCTTTTAATTATGATTTCAGTGAACTGAGCGTTATCACCCAATGAAATCACTGGGAGTCAGGTCACTGTGGTGAAAGTTAGCACGAGGCTCTTTTGTAATCAGCCCTGAGTCATGTCTGGACATTCAGTGCTGAGTTTTGTACAGTACCAAGTGTCCCAACCTTCCTTTTTTAAGGAAAGGTGAATGGACTGTGGTTGGGACTTGCTGGGTTTGGCTTTAGTCACTGTGCTCCTTGGTATGTGAAATAACCCAGTTTTTGTCCCCCCCTCCTTTAATGTCCATTTAGCCTTGCTTCATAACTATTTAGAAATAAATGTCTGAGGCAATTTTTAAAGATGGAACAGTAAAGGGTTACAGCACAGTGAGTTTGGGCTCAGGATATCTGCACCACCTTAAGAAACCAATTCCCTTTATGTTGGGAAGATCTTTGTGGAGGAAGAGATCCTTCCTGTTCCAATGATGAACTCACATTTCCACAAGTGATGGGGTGCTGCTGGAAGTCCCTCACTCTGTAAATGACAAATAAAGGCTCTGGGGAAGGTGTTTGCCCAAATCCCAGCCTGCTGCAACTCAGTCCCAATCTTTTCCAGCCTGTCTTTATAAAAAACCCAGCCCAAACCCAGCCAAGCCAATTAATTGGTTAATTTCTACCAATTTTCATTGAGAATAAATTAATCTATGACCTGAAAATATGTACTAGGGCCACATCCAGCTGGAAGGGGAATGGTTTGTGCAGGTGAGCTGGGCTATGGGGACAGGGATGGAGGTGACAGTGACACAGGGGCTGGGCAGGGGAATTGGTGTCCCTTGGGGCAGAGGGACATGAGACTGGTGTCACTGGTGTCCCTTGGGGCTGAGGGACATGGGGCTGGTGCCACTGGTGTCCCTTTGGACAGAGGGACATGGGACTGGTGTCACTGGTGTCCCTTTGGACAGAGGGATATGGGACCAGTGTCACTGGTGTCCCTTTGGACAGAGGGACATGGGACCAGTGTCACTGGTGTCCCTTTGGACAGAGGGACATGGGACCAGTGTCACTGGTGTCCCTTTGGACAGAGGGA
>VYZP01046750.1:13699-33217 GCA_013400635.1 Hypocryptadius cinnamomeus | reverse complement strand
TAAACAGATATAAAGCACATCTAAGGAAAACTAATTGTTAAAAAAAAAAAAAAGAAAAAAAAATTTATTTGGTAATTGGTGCAGTGTTTACATGTAAGATAATTGCATTTCAGTACCAAAAGAGAAAACAAGACTAGTAGAGTCATTTCATTCAATAAAGATTTATCCTTCTTAACAAAGTGACTTGATATGGCTTTTTGATCCTCTACCACGATTATAAATTATTTTCAAAATCCTCTGTCGGGTGGCACTCGGACACGAATTACATTTTGCTAAAAACATACAGGTGGATACATAAAGGAGAGCTCTAAGGAACCAGAAGCCAAATTTAACAAATGAGGTAGTTCATCTCGTCCTGCAGAAACGCAGCTTTGTGTTTCCTTGTACAAAACATCCAGTCCCTGTGTGTGTGTGTGTGTGCAGCTCGAGGTGCAGCACAGCCTGCCTGGACACCTTTGCCCTTCCACAGCAGGGAGAGGTCCAGAGTCACCTTCGATGTGCTCAGCCAGGGACCTCAGCACTGAGACTGCTCCTGCTGCAGCTCTGGGGCATCCCTGTCCAGGGCATCCCTGCCTGGAGCATCCCTCTCCAAATCCCACATCGTCATCACGCCCGTTTTGGGTTCAGAGCAGCTTAAGGCACATTTTGGTAAGGTCTGAGGCAGCCAGACTGCACCAGTCTGACTTTGACTACGGCTGTGTTGAGATCCTGAGGATTTTTAACTACCTGAATAGACAGTGTATTTTTTATTTTCTGTGCCTGTACTGCAGTGCATGAAAAATTCCCTTCATATATATCCCTCACCCTCTACTCTCCTGAGGCCCCACCTGGAATACTGCATCCAGCTCTGGGATCCCCAGCATGGACCTGTTGGAGTGAGTCCAGAGGAGGCCACAAAAGTGTCCCAAGGGCTGGAGCATCTCTGCTGTGGAGACAGGCTGAGAGAGCTGGGGTTGTTCAGCCTCTATAAGGCTCTGGGGAGACCTCACCACCTTTTCCAGTCCCTAATGAGCCTACAAGAGAGCTGGAGAGGGACTTTGGACAAAGACATGGAGTGAGAGCACAAGGGGTAGTAAGATCAGACTGAAAGAGGGCACATTTACATTAGATTTTAAGAAGAAATTCTTCCCTATGAGGGTGGTGAGGCACTGGAACAGGTTGCCCAGGGAAGTTGAGGATGGTCCAGCCCTGGAAGTGTTTAATGCCAGTTTGGATGGAGCTCTGAGCAACCTGGGATAGTGGAAGGTGTCCCTGCCCTTGGCAGCGGGGTTGGAAGTGGATTATCCTTAAAGTCCCTTCCAACCCAAACTATTTTGTAATTCTATACTAAAAAACACATTAATTTCTTTTTAAATTGCCAACCAGCAGCTCGGATATTCAACATTCACATTACTTAACATTTAATTTAAAAACTACTAAACCAACTGTCTCAGCATCCTGCTACGAAAATCTGAAATTAAATTGTGATTGAAATTGTCATTATAAGCCTGATCATCAAGTGAAAGTTACTCAACAAAAGAGAGACATTTCAGCAAGCAGATGACAGAATGACTCTGCCAGGCACCACAAGGAGAAGAAAGGTGCTCATTGTGATAATCCTTCACTGATTAAGATCTGTCACTGTAGCCAGCACAGAACCAAGTGTGCAATCCTTCATGTTACTTTTAAAAAGAAAAATCAAAGAGGAAAAATAAAATCAACCACAAAGTGAATAAATATCCCAGGCCCCCATGGCTTCATTCATTCTTGTCCTCAGGAACATCGATTAGCAATGAGAGTGTTGTCATCTGTTTGCCTGTTCAAAAGACAAAACAAAATAGAAAACAAAAGTTCAGGTTCTGTCTTAACAATCACTTGGATGCTTCCCAACAAAACAACTTAGTTACCATGCAAGTCACATTTATTTATTAACTTTTTAAAGTAAAACCACATTTCAGGATGTGGGGCCTTAAAATTTATGGAAAAACTCTGAATATTTTACCTGCATATTTTTATAAATCCAGTCTGTAAACACAGTCATATTCCCATACACTCCAGGTTTGTTGGGAGTGGCACAGCCAGTGCCCCAGCTGGTATCTCCAACCAGCCACCACACAGAGTGGTGGAGAGTCACCAGGGGACCTCCACTGTCACCCTGCAGGGGACACAAACACCTTGTTAGTGACACAGCCACCAGGAAAAGCACGACCCATTTCACTCCAGGAACACAGCTTTAGTTTCAATATAAACCTGCCTGCTATTTAGAGAGTCACTAAAACAAGATATGGTGGCAATTTTGGTGTTAAATGATGTCTGCTTCCAATAGGGATGAAAATAATTTGCCCAGTGCCCTCTAAGTAAGATTGGCATTATTGGCTTTATTGTTCACAAGCACAACACTGTGATTAATAATATAATAATGATAATAATGGTGCAGTTATGAGGAGCATTTGATCACTTTCAAGTACCAGGTAACAAACCATCCTTGAAGCATTAAAAAGAAGCCTCACCCCCCTCGGGAATTTAGTGAGAACTCAGCACTGGCAGCCATTCAGATGATGAAACAAAAGCTCTCCTCTTTAAAGGGATGCACCACCAAAGGAACCAGAAGCCCAAGCAGATGAAATGCAAATTTTTAATTTTGGGGGAGCATAGGATTTATTTTTAATAGATAGATAGATTAGATAGATAAAAAAATCTACCAGCAAAGCCACAAAAATAATCTTTTATACAATTATTAGCTATTAATTAGGAATAATTACCTGACAGGAATCAATTCCCCCTGCTAGGTCTCCAGCACAGATCATTGTAGGCAGAATCATGCCATTGTAGATATAAACAGCATTACACCTCGAACGTTCTATTAGGGGCACCGCAACATAATTCAAGTTATTTGATGTTTTACCTAGAATTGGAATATGCACAAACATGCAAAGACAAAACCAGAATCAGCATCACATTACTTTGCTGTTACAAAAAATCTCAGCAGCCAAGATGAAATAAACTTCCTAGAAGCAGCAAGATGAAATTTAAGATGTAAGAAGTCTACAAGAGGTCCTCCCCCAGCACCTTTCTTATACCAAAAAAAAACCCTTCCCTTCCTTTCCTCTTTCCAGTCTTGCAAATTTATTTGCATTATTCCCTTTCAGCTTGAGGTGATGAAAAGCAGCATCTCCTGCCCTTTCCCACATCCACAGGGCACACTTGGCACACAGCAACCCTTGCTGCAGGAGGGGTGGCCCTGCCAGCAGGAGCACAGAATTGTCTCCTGGGTGGGTATTTCTGGCCCCCAGCACTGATTTGAGGGTCCCTTTGCAGTCTGCTGAATGCAAAACTTGCTTTGAGACAGAATGCCCTGGGTAGATATTGGGGGCTGTAAAATGGGTGAAAAAATAGAGTATGAAAGATCTAATTCAAATTGCCTAATCAGCCCATGCAACAATATTCACAGGGAAGACTAGTTTATGTGAAAGATCAAAATATTCCAGGAGCACTTTTTACCTCCTTGGTACTCTGCTCCCCACCCTGATATCCAGCACTGCTGGTTAGGCTGGAACATCATTCCTGGATTGGGCAGACAAACTGGCCTCACAGTTTCTGCAAAACACACAGAAAATAGATGTTCAGACAGAACCCAAAATAAATTTAAATGGCCACCACTTACACTCCATGCATTCCCTCTGTACTTTACATTCCTTGGAGGCAGACAATGCAGGAAGCAGAAGGAAGTTTACCAGCTGCCCTTTCCCTGAGGGGTACCTGATCTCCACCTCAAATCTACCTCATCTTCCCCTCGAATCTACCTCATCTTGCCCTCAAAGTGAGGGACAAGCAGTTAATGGTTCTACCTTGATTCATCAGGTTAAATACAACAATTAACACCAGCTCTTCTGAGCAGTAGAAGATGAAAAAAAATTCTGAAAATTACAGCTCTGCATTCTCTTTGCAAAACTCTGCTGAAAATAATCACAAGACAAGCAGGATTCAGTACTGATATATACAAGAAGTGTGCAGCACAAAAACCTGGAAAACAGACAATCTCACTGCTCTCAGCAGCAGAAAATCCCTTTCAGATTACTCCTGGTAGCTTTAAACTGATGCACTGAAACACGAAATGCCTGTACACAAAAAGCACTCCAAGTTTAAATAATGCCTTGCTCTCTATTTTGTACTGATTGCTTACAAACAACCTACATCTGCTTTTATGAAAGGACCTTCTTGTAATCTTGAGTTCTGAAGGAATTTTTGACCATCATTTGACCTGACTTGAGTTGGGTGCTTTATGGTGCTAAACTGAAGCACCATGGGGAATTCTGAGGTAAAAATATATTATTGAGATGTCAATTATTATTGACATCCCAAAGCCCCTATCCATGTAATAGATTTAAATAAATCCTGCTTAGGAAATCAGAGGTTTTGCCCTGTGTCTCTAGGGTTATTTTGTGTTCTTCCAATAAGTGTCTACAAGGATTGCTTGATGAAACTCAGAAGTTTTAAAAGATGTACTCACTGCCACTGGATTTTTCCCTCAAGAGGAGCAGAATACCTACCAGTAAAACTCAGTGGTGTCTCCAGCTTCATAAGGGCAACATCATTGTCTTTAGAGTCTGTGTCATAAGCTGGGTGGGAAATTATCAGTTGCACTTTGTATCCACTTCTAAAGAGCATCTCATCCTGATTCAGAATCCCAGCATAAACCCTCCAGCTGTATGGGTCAGACAGTCGCCTACAGAACAAACAAAAGGTCTGAAGGTTTTCTTCTGTGGTGACAAGACAGGGATTAGGATCATCAAAAAACTGTCTTCAGGAGCTGTAGTCAAATGTTTGTGTGACCAAAAACGCACATGCATTTAACTACCATTTCTGAAGAATAAGGCAAACAAATTGCCAGACATGTAACTTGAGGAAAGTTCCAAAAATATATTAAATAAAATCTTTGCAGTGGGTTAAGTATCACTGTCCATCCCCTTAATCACTCAGCACAACAAATTAAGTCTGAGACTGCAACACTGAAGCCTTTTGATTTCCATGACTGAGGGATCAGGCAGGTATTTCTGAAGTCTCACATGTCAGTGGTATCAGCAGAAGCCAGAATTAGTAAAACATGATCTAGTGAAAGAATTTCACTATCTTGAAAACACCAGAGGCTTTTTTTTTAGGCTGGTTTTGGGTTTTGGTGGAGTTTTTTTTAATGTTAAGCATGCTATTTAAGCAGCCTCTTGTGCTCCAGCACAGTTTACAAAAGCTTAATAGAAAACTTGCCACAAGTGTTAAAACTCCCTCCATGAGAAGTGCCAAGGCAGTTGTGCCTGCAAGTCACCCCACCTCCAAAAAAAACCCAGATCAGGCTGAAAACCAGGTTTGTGCCAGCTGCAGCTTGGTTGCCATTCCCAAAGCTTTTGCACACTGCAGAGCTCAAATCCAGACAACAAAGGAGGGATAAGATCTCCAGGTAGAAATCAACACTTGCGTTCCTTTCTCAAGGTTAAGGACAAATATTCTTCCTTGCCTCAGCCTCAAACTGAGGCTGATCCAGCCAACCAACCATTAAAAATGTTTTTGCTTTGTGGGTTTTCCTTCCAACAGAAGCAGCCACCTTTTAAGCAAATTCTTGCCCTTTCTGAGGGTACCACAGAACCCTCAACTCTCTTTTATAGGTTAAAAATGTACAAAGCACCAGCTATTTTTCTTGTTGATGGCTACATAAAGTGCTCCTTGGACAGATATAAATCTGTATTTAATACTGACTTGGACTTTATTACCCTGTGGCAAAAAGATATGAAGAAATAAATGGCACAGGCATCTTTAAATTGATCATATTTACAGCAGTGTGATGTTTGAGAATTTGGAGGGGGGAGTTTCCTTTGGGTTTTCTCACAGTGTAATGCAACATCTTCATGGAAACATTGTACTGGCTGGCATTAAATTTGGTGCCTTGAGTTTTCATCTTAAATTGGGTGGGTATTTGTGCTGAACATCACCCATGTCATTTCGTAAATAAGACAAAATATAAAATAAGGCTTCCTGTAGAAAGCAGACAGATGAACTGCAGCCAGACTCCTCCAGAACCAATCTTCCCTTAATACTTCAAATTTGCAACACAGACAAAACACTGCACCGAGCATCTGCGTGCCAGGTGGGGGGAGAAATTCAGTTTTAAGGGAGAAAGTGGGGAGAATTGAATAAATTCTTGCATTTCAGCTTGAAGAAAGGCAAACAGGATGAAGTTTAATAAATCCAAGTGCTGAATCCTGCATTTTGCCCACAATAACCCCCTGCAATGGTATGGACTGGGGACGGTGTGGCTGANTTAGTTGAGGTGCTGGGGCTGGGCTGGACTCCATGGTCTTGAAGGTCTCTTCCAACCCAGTGATTCTGGGAATTCTGTGAAACAGCCACAGAGAGAGGGACTCACCCTTCCACACAGTGTGCTGCTGTCACCAGCCAGTGTGGGGTGATGATGGAGCCCCCGCAGACGTGGGTGCCCTGCACGTGCAGGCTGACCTGCCACGGCCACTGCCCCAGCACGGCCCCGCTGCCCCCCACGATCCTGTTCATGATGTTCACGCTCTTGCTGGACAGGCCACACTCTGAAAGGTCAGTCACACATACAGGTTCATCAAAGAGTGAGCTGGGAGGTGGGTTCTGCACCCCAGGCTCCCCAGGCAGAGGGGTGCACACACCATGTTGGGCACACCACAGCTCAAACCCCTGCCCTGACACCAAATCCCAAGTCTGCCATTGCCCAGACCCCCATTAAATTGCAAACCCCACCTGGCAGCTGCTGCCCTTGGTTCACCATAAACTCTTCCCACCTTTCAGGAGTCTCTGGCGATTCAGACACGTCTGTGCTGTGCAACAAAGCAGCCAACAGCCAGGAGACTCCTCCTGGGACAGGAATCACCACCAAGAAGGCACTGCCCACCCAATTGCTGAATCTTGGAGAGCAAATGTGCCACAGACATCCCAACACAGCTGCTGGGGGACAGATATGGAGCTCCACCACAAGGAATCATTTAAAGAATCATTTAAAGGAACCAGTGGCAGCAAAGACAAAAGCAACTGGGGATCCACTGTATTTCTTATCTCCTCTCCCACCCTGCTCCTAAAACTGCATTATTTGGGAAGCAGAGTTAAATCATTAGCCCATGCAAAACCAGCAATTAATGCCTCAGGCAGCCAGAGCATTTCAAAGCATGAAGAAGCAGAAGTTTGCAAAAGCCAGTGAGTTACCTATACAGCGCAGAGAAACCACTTTTCCTGAGGCACAGGAACCACTGCAGGAGAAATAAAAACAGCAAACAGGATCTTAGGCACTCAGTGAAGGAAATGGTGAGCAAAGTCCACCCTCCAGCTGCTTTCTACCCTTTCCAGCTACATGCCCTGCCTTCAGCCTCATCTTTCTGCAGAGGGTTCCCTCCTTTCTTCACCATCTGGCCTCCACCATGCCTTGCATTCACCAAAACTGTCCTGTGGGAGGCTGCAGGCTTGAGCACAAAAGGTTTGTAAGCCTATTGAGAAGCAAGATGAAGAGAGAAAGTGGAGCTGATTTAGGAAGTTGTTGCAGAACTAAACAAAGGAGCTGCAGGAAATTTGCAGGCACAGCAGTCTACAGGTTTTGACACTGGACATTTCGGAGTTGTTTAATATAATAAAAATGATGCTTTCCACAGTGAAGATCCATTTTTGCATGCTGTGTGTTCATGTGACTGAAAAAAAGGCTGTGCCAGCTGCTGTGAATGTGTTGCAGCTTGTACCATACACGAACTGCTGCTGATGGTCAGAGAGCCTTAGAAAAACACCTTTGACATGGCAACCTTCTAGACAGCACAGAGGATGGGACATTTTTTCCTTTAGAAGAGGACAGGGAGGATGGAGAAATGACAGCTGTGTTTTTAAAAAGAAGGAAGAACAGTTGCTGCAATCAGATTAAATGCAAAGTCTCTTTCCCTCCAACCATCCCCACTGAAAGATGTGCTTGCATTGTGCTGCAGGCAGAAGCTGCATCTCTTCCAGCATCTGGAGATGGAAGGAAAGAGGCTTTTATTAAACAAAATACCTGCTGTACAGCTTTTTGTACAAGTCTATATTCCCAGCACTTGTGTTCAGCTTCATGTAGCTCTTAAAGCTGACTTCAGGTTCCACCCCATGACTGTAGAAATATGTATCCCTACAAAACAGAAAGTCCACCATGAAACCCAGCAGTGGTTTCAGTTTTCAAACAGGTGATGACAATGAGCTGTGCCAAGCCAGAGCTTCTGACATGACAGCACTAGAAATATTTATTTTTGTTTATTATATTTATTTTTGTTTCTGTGAACGTGGAACCCTGGTGGTGCAGCCCAGCCACAGTCACTGGGTTAAAATAATATTTTTATCTGATATGCATGCACCTCATTGTAACAGGGCAGGATGAAGAGATGCCTTTGCCAGTACATTTTCACAGCAAAATTTCAAACACATTAAAAATGGCAAGAGGGAAATTTTAACCTTTCCTTTTCTGAGCAGAGGCTGACAGAGGTTGCACTTACACGCTGTAGCCCATGTCTTTGCATGCAATCTTCCCATAATCATCATTCCAGTCATCTTGGCAAACAGGATACCAGGATTTGCTGACAGGTGAATAAACTTCCAGGATAAAATTTGGTCCAAAAAGTCTAACTGCCAGAAAAGGAAGAAAGGGAAAAAGGAAAAAAAAAAAGGAAACTAAGAACACCACATGCTATTATTACTGCTCTCTCTGCTTGGAAGAAGTTACCCATAATATCCACTTCATGTATGAAATGGTGTTAATTTAATGCTCCCTTCTCCAATTCTGAGTAAATAGCCAGTAGACAGAAATATGGCAATGACTTACTTCTTTACATGTAAAGCAATTTATAGGAACTACCAGTTTTAAAATGCAAATGCACAAGATAGGGTTCATCCTTTCATTTCAGCTTCTATGCTAAAATTTCTGTTATATTCTACCACTGAGAAAGGATCAGGAAATTTTCATTATTGCAATCTTTCTTTATGCAACCATGTATTTCTTAATATATCATATACTGTGTATAAATAAAATGATCTATTGAAAAATAGATATTATCTTATTATTATGAGATTGTATTATCTCTTAATATACCAATTTCTTCAGAGAAGTGCTTTGTAAAGCAAGAATATAACCAGGAGCAATTAGCTCTGACATTCCACATCCCATTATGTATTTGCTTGCACAAGAATTTAATAAAAAATAGTTCAGGCAAAAGAACAGATTGAAACAGGCTTCTCCAAGAAGCCATTATTCAGCCAAATGGAGTGGAACAACTGCCAGCAAACGCTAACCCTGCATGAGAATGTGCTGAATACAAGTTTGCAGAGGGAACTTAAAGCACAGCTGGAGTTTCCTGTGTGGCACTGGCACAACACAAGATGCCAAACCTCTGGAATGGACAAATCAATGTTTCCACCTTCTACCTTCAGCTCTAAAGCTTCTCTTGGCATCTTTTCAGTTCAAAGCAATGATTAGTCCAGGCTTTCTTACACAAATGAGTTATGAAGTAGTTGAAGAACTAAGAATAAAAAATACATGGAAAAACACAAGCCTGACTGAACGCCACCAGGTTTGTTATCACCTGAAGCTTACTGAGAAGTCACCACTGACTGTTCCATCCAGAGACAATTCTAGATCCAGTTCTGCACAAACCCCACTCAAATTAAAAGGTGAGATTTAAAAAAACTGACTCAAAGTCAAGGCAGCTCAAACCCCTAAGCATTTTATTTCAGCTTTTCAATCAGGCTGGAAACAAACTGAGTATCTATACATAACACACATCCTAAACCATTTTAAAGACAGACCTTAGGCTAAAACAGCCTTGTTGCAGCTTAGGCAAGCTCTGTACAGGGCAATCTGCTCCCAGGCTCCTGCAGCTGATGCAGTTTTTCCCCCAGCCCTTGGCTGCTGTCACTCACCACAGCGGGTCTCGTCCTCCCCGTTGGGGCAGTCGCTGACTCCGTCACACCACTGGGAGGGGGACATGCACACCCCTGAGGATCCACACTCAATCAGGGAGCTGAGACAGTGATTCTCTACTGCAGAGACACAGAAACACAGCCAGCAGGCTGCACATCAGCCCAGCTCTCAAAGAGTTTCCCTCTTTGATGGAGCAAAACGTTGGAAGCGGCTCTTAAACGCGGAGATGGGAGGGACCCATCGTGCCACAGCAGAGATGGATTGCTCTGTCCTTTGCACAGATCAATTCTCTGATGCTGCTGATTGGGTTTTGGCCACTGGCCTCCCCTGAATAATCAGGCACCATTAAGTTGTCAGAAAAGAGTCAGCTTCGCACTGGCAAAGCGTTAGCACGTAGAAAAGGAGGAAGAGAGCGAGTGCCTCAATTATGTACTTTTGCTCGTGTTTAAAACAAGATTACACTCACCCTGCTTAAATCAAAATGAGTCAAAAAAATGCCCCTAAGAACACAAAGTGTCATTCTAATAGTTCTAAATTAACTCCCTTAAAATGACAGAATAGTTTGGAAGCGGTCTTTAAACATCATTTTAGTCCAACCCCAATGCAATGAGCAGGGACATCTTCCACTAGATCTCTCTTCCTCTTCTGAGCAGAATGGAAAGGAGAGGCTCCTAAAAACACCAGATTTTTAGTTTCCTGGTTTTTTAGCAATGCAACTTTCATTGAAAGGGAAATTAAGACAGCACAAGGCAAACTTCACCTGAGCTGAACAGAATTGGTCTAGCCCTGCTTCAGAGCTCAGTCACCCCAGCCGGGGATGATTTCTAAAGCAAACATCCATGGTACAACTTAGAGTGCTGAGACAGGCTGGGCTCGTGCAATGTTTACACAAAAGCCCCACAGACACAAATAAATGGATGTAAATGACTTCTGCTCCAAGAGAGATCCCATTTTAGCAAAGCAAAACACATCTTGACCATTTACACTCCTGCAGTTAAGGTTTGCACACTTATTGCAATCCCCTCCTTTAACCTGAAATTAAGTGAAGTTCAAATTTGGAAAGTAACAGCAGCATTAAAAAGAAAGAAGGAAAAAAAAAAGAACTTCAACCCAGAAACAAAACTGAACCATTAAGAAGCAACATTAGTTCATCTCTTAGGAGAAAAGGAACAAAGACTTTTCTGTCCTTAATTTAGAATAAAGCATAAAATGAGAATAGGTATCTCTAACTTGAAAAGTTTAATACATCTTTTCTTTAAAAGAAAAAAAAAAGGAAAACAAAATAACTTACCAAAATACCAGATGAAGAAAGCAGCAATTGCACAACAAATGACTATTAATATAGATAATATTATTATTATGGTTTTCCTTAGACCTGAAATGGAAGCAAGGAGGAGAAGAGAAATTAGGTTCACAAGTAAAGTAATTTCCACCCACCAGTAATTTCCATCCACCAGCACTATTTATTTGACATTAAAATCAGTCGTTTTTAGCCAGACTTTCTCATTCCACCATCCTTCCTCCCAAAGCCCCCAGCTTCACCAGCACCCCAGCCAGCTGTCACTTCTCCATGACAGGAAGAAAGGCATGAATGAAGTGGCTCCTTCAGTGCACAACTTGGAAGGGAAGCTCCCTTTCCTTTGTTATCCTACTTTGACAGATCTCAGGTCCAAAAACGGGAGAAATCCCCCCAAAACTTACTGGCTGCACAGGTTCTCCTGGGCGGGGGCGCTGCTGGCCTGGTGGACTGGTGGGTGGCAACCCTTGGGACGTAGCTTGGCACGGAGGGAGGGCTGGTGGAGAAGAGCTGGTGTGGGTAAGGGGGAGCACCTGCTGCCTGCCTGGCAGCGTAGGGGGGCTCTGGCTGGAAGCCCCGGTTCTCGTAGTATGGCGGTGGTGGACCCTGAGGGGTGGCGTGGGGAGGGAGGGAACAGCAGAGAGTGAGAAACAAGGACAAAATCTCACAGTCCTCCTCTGTAAAATACACCCCACACGCACAGAACACTTACTACGGACTCCAGTGTACACAGAGAGAGAGAGTCACAGAACATGCCTAAAACCTCATGGTTTGAGTAATGAAAATGGCACAGAGCGAGGCTGGGAATCCTCTGACAAGATCAGTTTCCTGATCCAAAGCAGCCCGGCCTAAGAAGGATTCTTGAGCCCAGCCCTCCCAAGCTGTTTGCACAAATGCTTGCCCTGGGACGTCTGACAGGGTAGAAATAAACAGCAAGGACAGCAGCATCACAGAAAGAAATGCTGACAAGTAACAGCCTTTGTCCAGGTCCAGGATAAATGCTTACTGCCCCATTTCGTGCTGTGACAACACCAGGTACACCTAAGCTACTGACACACACTGGCCTGCAACAGGAATATTTATCCTGGAAGACCTTTAAGAACTAGTTAGAAGCCATTCTAACCTATCCCACCAAAACAAGCTTAAAAAAAAATCAAAAGCATGAGTTCAAAAGCATAAATCTCCCCTAGAAGTATCTGAGCACCTGAAATGATGGTTAATTTGAGGCTCTTACACCTGCCTCACAGTATCTTTTCCCCTTTTTGCCAAAAGGGAAACACAACAAATAGTCCATGTTTCAAAAGATTTATTAATCAGGACATCACTCAATGGATTGTTACGTGTAAAGAAATAAAACCAAATTAAAAGAAAAAAATCAGAGAGGAATATTGTGAATATTTTGTTTACTTACTAGAGTTGAGGTCATTTTTCCTTTGTCAACAGTACAGAAACAATTCAAGTGTTGGGGAGTAAAGTGTGAACCTATACAAACAAACAAAAAAGAAAACAATCACAACTGGAGGCTTTGTCCAGCTTTCTTGGCAGTTTTCCCTTTGGGAAAAGGCCAGATTTGCAGAGAGGGGGAAATAAAACAAATTTCAAAAAATTAAAAAATAAAAAAAACTAAGCGGAAGTATTTGAAGAGAGGGTACAAATTAAGGTGCAGCATGAAATCAGATCTCAGCAGCCTCTCAATACAAGCCTGAGGATTATACAGTGGCAACTATTCATTAGCACGAGGGCAGCACAAACTGAGAAGGTCAAGTCAGTGCTCGCTCTTGCTGGCAGGACCAGAGTCAGAGAATATCCTGGCAGAGACCCACACGGTGTCAGTGCCATGCTCAGGCCCTCTCTCAACACTTACTCAAGTGTCTCTCTGAGGTTTATGACACAGAAACCAGCAAAGCATCAGGAAATACAAATTCAACCAATTCATGATACTTGCAGCCCCCACAGGCCACGTTTTTTTCACTCTTACGTGTTCTAAAGAGTTGATTTCTTGGCTGTGTGTTGTAATCACTGAACCAAAAACAGGGAGAGAAGCACGGCAGGGGAACTGTGCCACAGCAATACTGAAAGTTTTGCAAACAGGATAAAAGAGAGGTTCTGCACTGAATGTTTCAAGCATCCAGCAGTTTATTTTAAAGTTAAACGTTAACGTTGAGCAAAACCACTGATTGCCACAGACATAAGAAACACAAAAATGTTTGCTGGTGCAGATCTAAAATAGGCAGTTATGCACCTCCATGAGCAATCATTCTAATACATGCTGCTGTCTACTGAGTCCTCTCATGTTGCTCCACAAGAAAAGCCTAGAAAGTGCCTCAGTCCTGAGAAATACCTTTCTCTACCTTGCAGAGCAAAACCCTGCACATTGCAGCTGAATAAAAGCACTACATAATTCATCCCAAAGTAGTATGTTATTTTTTAGAACCTCTGTCAAGGCATCATCTCACCCAAAACTGAACTGCAGATGTCACTGAAGCAGATTTCAGCAGCTGCTCAGCCCATCAAGCATGCCAATCCTTTGTGACACTTCAGGAAGGCTGATGCTGGTATTTGCTTATCAGTGCTAGCAAACATGTAAATAATGCACCACTGCACTTATTTGTGTGGCAGGCAGGTGAGAAATGAGTCTTACTCGTACTTACTGAAAGTCCATCAGACTGGTGACGAAGGCTCCAGGACTTCTGCTTTGCTTTATGTCCCATCCATCCTTGCCCAGCTCTTCACAGCAGTGGGGAAGTGCAGCTCTGCCCAGACTTAGGGACGAATAAATCACAGGAGGATATTTCTGTTCCTTGTTCTCTGAAAAGGAGAAGGAATAAAAGGGTTAGGAAATTTAGTGATACCAGAGAGAAGTGGGGATTCTGAGGGAAGCCAACAGGTATTATGAACAAAAAAAATCCCAAATACTTTTTTTATATTACCATTTGAAAGGCTTTGCAAATTAACAGGGAAGAGTGTTCCTCACTCTTTTTTGGGAGTTTCTGGGAGTGGTTTTGGTTTGGTTTGGGTTTGGTTTTTTTTTTTTTTTCAAATGAACTGAGGAAAAAATATCTCTATTGTTTAGCTTGTTTTCCATCATCACTCCCAATTTAGTTCTTGTTAATCTATTTCCTATCCAGCTTCTGATTAATATCACTTTCCCTGTTGTAAAATAAAGAAACTCACAGGTAAATACAGACTTGCATGGTATTACATATACACATTTGCCAGTGTCTTAAAACTACAGGAAACCAAAATCACTGAACTCCTGTTACCTTTGCAAATGTTTCAGGCAAAAATCAATTTGTAGCATCCAATAATGACATAATCTGGTCTTCCTAAGCACACACCACTCCCACACTTCAAAATGTTTTACAAACACATCAAGAGAACTGTGACAACTTCTCAGATAAGGAAGCTGGGTCATGGAGAAGCAAAGTGACCAGTCAAACACTCCCCAACAACTAGAGAGCGAGAAGGGACTGGTCTGCCTTATCTCAGTCCAATTCTTTGGCCTCTAACTCACCTCACACATCAGACAAATTTAAATAGACCATTAAAAGTGTCATAAACCCACTCTGATGGTGCAGGAGATTTCAGTGGGAATGTACAATTGTCCCTCCCTCTCACTGCCCTCATTCCTCCTGAGGTCTGCTGAGCTATTATAACACTTTACTGGGTGCTTCTGAAAAAACAAACTTCAGGAGTCCTTTAAAGGGAACTGGATGTCCCAGGCAAGGGAACTGGGATAGAATTCCCCACCAGAGCTTCAAGGAATCACAGGGTACACCAGAGGCTTGAGGGTTGGCTTGCTAACACCTTCCAGCTCTGGAAAAAGGGCACCCAAATAATGAAAGGAACCCATCAGTCCTATGAAATCAAGCCCCCAAAATTTCAAAAACTCCAGTGTGGATGGAGCAGAACCAGCATTTAGACCTCCAGCAACACAGAAGGTCCAAAACTGAGTGTGTTTTTCTTTCATAACTCAAAGTACAGAAAAAAAGGCTACTGTTTCTAATGACAGAAGAGACACAGAGTAAAAAGGCACCACTGACACAGTTCACTGATGAATAAAGCAAAATGTGTTGCCTCACAGCTGGCAGCTGCTATTTGAAGTATCCAAGCTTCTTACATATGCCTTAGGAGTGTTAATGTTATGTTATCTTAATCATGGGTCATTAAGATTAAAGAAATGCATCACTATTTCCGGTAAATTTGTCAAAAATTAAACCAAAAAAGGAACACAGTCAAACAACTATACAAAAAAATAAAAATATTAGATTAACTCAAAACAAATTCAATCCAATAGATTTTTGCATTTTTTATATTTTTCTACAGATTTCTGCAAATCAGGTTTTTAAGTAAAAGTTGCAGCACAGTTGGTCTGTACTTCATTTGACATCCTATTTAATCAAAAATGGACTGTCCAGACTCTCAGCCCTCCAGAGGCTTGTCCTCCTCCCTACCATAGTGACAGTCCCTCTGTGCCCTGGAGAGTTCTGCTGCTCAGCTGCACATGGTCCTCACCCCCACGTGCTCCTAAACCCCTCACTGAATTTTGGTGAATTTTGGGCAAAAATGAGACCCTGATGTTGCCTCATTACTGCAGCATCAGCTCATGGCCCCCTCACACCTCCTGTGTCCTTTGCTGGCCAGGAGCCAAAATCCCAAAAAGAGAACAGACAGACTGAAAGGCAAAGAAACCCCAAAGGTCTAAGCAGGATTTTGTAATGACACCAGAGCTGCTGCCTTTTACCCTGGCTCTCCATGCAAGAAGTAACAGGACTTCCTCAGCACGCACCAAGTCGTAATTGTTTATTGGTTTCCAAAGCTTTTACACAGAGATCCCCATAGGCTGTTTCCATGCCCAGGTCAATAGGATGGAATAATTACCTCCAGATATCCTAATTCAACACTGTGAATTCAACTGGCCAAAGAAGGCAGAGTTATACTGGCAACAGCTTGCTTCCTGCATTTACATATTGCTCCAATACGTGTTTCGTGCTATTTCCTGAAACAGAAACAACATCACCTGTTTGCTGAGCCCTGTGATGGTTATCAACAATTGAAAAAGAAACCCCAGAACAAACAAAAAAAAAAGCAAACTAGTTCTTCACAGTTAGACCTACGTAAAAGCAAGCACATGTAAACAGAGATGTAAGAGGACAGAGGAGTCAAAACCCAAACGAACCAAGTCAAGTTCATCTTCTAAAAGGAGGAAGCATAAAAGCATCCAGACATTCTACATGAACCTAACACACTGCAACCCATCCAAAAAATTCCCTGTACCAAGCAAACCAATAGAACTCCCTGAGATAGCAAAGGAGTAATTTCAGTGCAAAGCTCAACCTTAAAGAAGGGCAAGCCAACACATTATGGTGTTGATGACGCTAGAAAGGAAATATTATTTCTTTTTTCTTTTCATTTCCAACCATTTCATGACCACCTAGAAATTTCACCAACATAACCATGAACACAACATAACCATGGTGTGGAGAAAAGGTCAGTGGGGCAATAAAATAAAAAAAATTAAAAAAAAAAAAAAAAAGAAGAGGGAAAACAAGCAAAGAGGTGATTCCAGATTCATTTTCATGAACTTTCCACAGAGCAATTTCACAGGACAGTTCCTGCCTTGTCACCTGGACAGGAGGAAACAAGCATGGTGAAGATTGCTGTTTAACAATCAGTACTAAAAATTATCATGACTTGGAAACAAAGCATAGAAAGGTTAAAAAAAATCCAATTATGAATGAAAAAGGAAAGAAGCTAAATAAGATTTTTCATCCCACTTGAGTAACAAGATTTCCTTGACACTTCTTCAGAAAGTGGCACTGAATATTTTTATTGTGATGATTTTTAAAAAGTTATTTTCATTTACTCCATTTATCCTCTGGCAGGGATCAAAGACGAATTGCCTGAATGTCTCAAAAGTCATCAAAATCAGGGTCCTACAGTATCCTGGCCTTTCAATGAACCTTCTCAACAGAGGTGAGCTCTACTCAACGTGCCTGTGCTGTAACATCACAAGTATTTCATAGAACTGCGTGAGACTATGCAAATATTTACCTGAAAGGTTGCCACAAATAAAACCTCGTCCTTCTCACAGCTCCGAAGAAATAGTTTTGAAGCTATTCTAGATTAGCTCCTAAAAAGCCATTATAATGTACAACTACTTATCAAGAGGTGTTAAAAAACAGTGTCTCTTGATAAGCACTATCAGCACCAGCTCACTGAAGCCCACAGCAGTATTCCCCAGGCCAGGAAACCAAGATCAATTCTACTTCCACGTGCAAAAAAAGGAGACATTAAAAATCTCTGAGCATAGCAGTCACATTTTAAAAAGTTATAGGATGCCATACTCATACTACAAATTGTCTTATTATTATTATTATCATCTGTCTGAAAACAGACATTGACTTCAAACTCGGCCTTGTCACAAGTACATCATGTGCTTTGTTAGGAACAGTGGGGTGAGGAAGGAGGCTGAAATGCTCTTTTCTTTTTTCTCATTTCAGTGAGTGGGTGCTGAGTGGCACAAGACCCTATGAAACCAGCCATTTCTGAATCAGAAAGGACCAAGAGCCCAGAAAAACCAGAGGCTGTGCCATGGTAAGAGATGGACCCATTGTTCAGGCAGTGACTGCAAACCACAACCAGATCACAGGAGGAGCTGGAGGATGCAGCAACAGCCAGCTTGGCCTTTGCATTCTTACTTGCCCTACACTACATCCCAGGTTCTGCCCTTGCCCTTCTTCCAAGGTGTAAGCAAAAAACTTTGTGGCAGAAGCACGTTTGCTAATCATTTTCGTATTTGATTAATACCCTCTGGCTAAATTCAAGTGTCTGTCTACGTCACTGAAAGTCGCTGGCAAGGAAATAAACCTCTCAGGGACCTTGCTCACCATATTTGAGCTGCAAATAATGTGATGTGAATAAGGTAGCACTAGGTACCCACACTGCAGGAAAATAAAACCCAGCAATGTTAACAAACCAGATTTATTCAGATACCTGTCCAGGTCAGCGATTTTTAACCTGTGACCTACAGGTCCTGAGGAGCTGCAAATCACTTCTAAGAGGTCTATGGCAGATAAAAGTGAAAAGCAAATCTTGCTGGCAGGAGGTTTGTGTTGCCAGAAATGGGTTTCAGGATGCACACATCAAAGCCTGGGGGAAGCACTGCTGCACAGCACAGGCACCACTGAGCCACCACCGTGGCACTGGAGCTACTCAGTGTGGACCAGCCCTGGTCTGGCACAGGATGAAAAGCCCATATCTTCAGGACTAGCAACTCCAAGACAAGTATTTTGACCAGCATCCCACAATAATGCGTTTTCCCATCAACATCCAGGAATGTAGTTCCAACTTATTTCCAATTTCAGGCTAGGCTACCTTGATAGATTAGCTCTAGGTTGACTGTCCTATGAGCCAGAATAAATTTTAACAGTTTAAGAATGAAAGGAAGAAAGACAAAAAGGCACATGAAGTCCTACTTCGACATCAACATTTATCTTAATTCACCTGTCTTCTGGCTTTACATCTACACCTGTAGGTAAAAGCTGCAACTTGCCATTTTCCCAGTTCACTGATCTATGCCACACACAACGCCCACCTCTTTCCCCACCTAATATTTACCTAGATGATACAAATAATCCAAGCTGTTTCCTTGGGCTCTTTCAAAAGCACTGGAGACATTAGTGTCACTTAACTCAGGACAAACAGGGCCACTCAGGACAAACTCAGTGTGACAATGCTCCCTTAAGTTCACAGACACTCACCCACCCAGGAAGTTGAGGTTGAGTTTTCAGGTCCAGGTAAGCAATGAACACAAAGCCACCTGCGAGGAGGTGTGGACTGGATTCACCTCAGCATGCAAAGCTTGGGCACAGAAGTTTCAACGGTACAGCTCTTCTAAAAGTTACTCTTCCAAAATCACTTGAGGAGCTGTGCCAGCTTTGACCCGAAATTAGCGTTTTTGCTAAAACCCAGTGCATCGATACGCACTGAAGAGGCCCCAGAGCTAAACGTTGTTCTGATTTACTCTCTCTGCGACCTTGAGGAAGTTGCCCAATTTTTACCCTTCATCACCGGGGCAAGAGATGGACAAGCTCCACCTGGAGCGGTGCGGGGTGGGCCGGCTCCGGCCGAACCTTCCCCGCTGCGCCTCCTCGGACTGAACCCACAGCGCCCATGCAGCTCCTTCCTTCCTCCGTGTTCCTTTGGCTCCTGGTTCTCCCATCCACCTCCTCCGTGTTCCTTTGGCTCCTGGTTCTCCCATCCACCTCCTCCGTGTTCCTTTGGCTCC
>VYZP01046750.1:0-12486 GCA_013400635.1 Hypocryptadius cinnamomeus | reverse complement strand
CCGGTGTGCTGGGGCTGTGTCCTCCTTTTTGAACTCGCCCGTGGGTCCCTGTTGGCCTCCGTTTCAGGGTGTTGCAGGCAAATGAGGACTCACAACACTTCCCTGAACAGGGCAGGTCAGAACCTGATAAAGATTGCTCGTAAAACACCGGCCGGGGCAAATGACTTCCGTTTTCTTTGGACTTTTTTAGGGTCATTTAATAACGGGGCGCTCTGGGAAATTACTGCCATCTCAATGGTCGCGTTACTCACAACGCTCTGGTGACTTGGGGTGCCACCTGTAAGGCAGACCTACAGTGAGGGAGGGTTTTTCTCTGCCAAAATGAGTTCCACAGCAAAAAGAAAATGAAAAAAAAAAATCCACTCACATCCCAAAACTTCAGAGTAGTACTGGAAAAGTAAGTTCTCAAGTGAAGAAATTCCACTCACTGTTAATAACAGCTCTGATTTAGCTGCAATATTGCTGCATGCTATGCTCAACATCTCTGTAGGGGGACTGCAGATAAGGCAAAGTACACAAGTTTGGCATGCAAGTGTCTGGGCTTTGTTTATATTTCCAAATGCATATCAAGGAATTCTATCAAGCGCACCAAGATTGTACCTTCAGTATTTTTCCAGGTCCATGTGTTTGTTCAGAGAGAACTATGAATCTACAGACCCCTAGGTACAAAAACATGAGGAGTATTGTCTAAAACATCTTTAAACTTTAGCTTAGGTTTTTAAGTTGCCCCATTTTGGGGGCTATTTCTGCTCCTGAGCTCCCAAAAGGAATGAGTGAGTCATTTTCCAGTATGGATTCAGTTGCAGCAATTTGATCTCAAATTTCACCTGAATCAAAAGGTAAAATCATCCCAGACAAACCAAAACACTGCAGTGTCGCCTTCTGTTGTTCTCTAACATGCCCACCTGTGTGGCATGTCCTTGTCTTTAATTTACAGCTAGGTCGTCAGACCTTAGAGATGTTTTAGGTTTGAAGCAGGGTGCCTGGTTATAAGATTTCCCTGTTAAGTTTCCTTACCAAAATGGAGGGAAATAATCCTGCAAATTGTTACTTGGCATCGTGGCCACAAGAAAAAAATCCCTCAAGATTTGTTCAGTTCTACTAGAGAAGCTGCACACTTATTTTCTTTGGAAATTCACGTATTTTTTTCTTTGAAAGTCGTTTGGAGGTTATGTACTCCTGTACTGATAGTGTCTAGTTTCTCTCTCAAAACATCACCTAATAACTTATAATTCAAAACTGTCTTTCTTTTGAGTTTAGAATATCCTGGAGCTCAGTTTGGATTTGTCCAAATGTCTTGCACGATGGCTACGGATAAGAGAGACATTTAAAAGATATATTCTGGTTTCTGTCTGTCTGTATGAAGCCACTTTTTAGGTATTACATCAGTTCAGGTGTCACAAGAAGAACTCGGCAGAAGGACACGGCAGGAGGTAAAAAATACTCTGTGCTGCTCTGCCAGGGGAGTTTAAACCCTTTAGGAGGCTAGGAAAAAACAGCAGCTCGGTTCAAATGAATGGAGCTCTGCTTAGTTACAGCCTAGAAGGTCTGGGCGTTCGCCAGCAGCTCGTTGATTACCCCAGTTAACACCTTTTCTTCTCGGAGAGGACTGAGCTGGTCAGCTCACAGCTCTTTCCCCCAGTTACCCCCTCCCTCCTGGTTGGTATCTGGCTCACTAAAGGGCCTTGCAGGGCTCTAGAGTAGTAAAAGCTTTTTTTTTTTCTTTTTTTTCTTTCTTTTTTTTTTTTTCCCCCCCATCCTGGGTTAATATTCCCCGAGGTTAACTCAGCTCGCTGACAAAGGTCAGAGGAACAGGAGAGCCTGGCGGCGCTGGGGAGGGGGTCACTGCCTGCCCTTGGCAGCAGAAGCTGCCTGGTCTGTTCAGCTTGTCCTCCCCGGTGCAGGGCTGAGCTCCTGTCCCTGTTACCTCATCCGAAATTGCTCCGTGCCCGTGTAATTGTGTTTTAAATCGTGCGGAGCATTCGTTTATTAATGGATTATAAAGAAGTCTAAAGGACAGATCAGGGCAGGGTTTGGTTTTTCCGAGTGGCTGCGTGTTTTGGGAGGAGCAGGCAGTGTCTGCTGGAGAGGGATGCGCTCTTGCTGGGCAGCCCAGAGGTTACTGCCGAGAATTCAGGGTGTGGAGACCTTCAGCGTGACCCAGCAATTGCTCCAAACACCTTTATCGCACTGAAATATGAATATGTTCAATGGTATTGATCATGAAAGTTATTAATAAGTTAAAAGTTTAGCAAACCACTTCCTCCTCTGTATTTCTGCAGCAGAGCGACGTTGGGATGTGTTCTTTTGGTTCTTCACAGGAATGCAGGCTAACCTTTCCACAGACTGGTGCTAAGCATCTGAATAAATGCATAAACTGATGAATAAACTGATTAATAAACTGATGCATAAACTGCTCTTTTTTGGTGTCTGGCATCACTTACATTGTACATCCTGGTTACTTTTGGCTTCCTATGGCACCTCCTCAAGGTTCCATAAGGTAGCTCTGCCCACCCATTTACAGAATCATGGAATATTCTGGGTTGGAAGAGACCCATCAGGATCATTGAGTCCAGCTCCTGGCCCTGCCCAGACCCCCAAAATCCCACCTTGGGCATCCCTGGCTGTGCTGTCCAAAGGAGCTCTGGCAGCCTCGGGGCTGTGCCCATTCCCTGGGGAGCCTGGGCAGTCCCCAGCACCCTCTGGGGGAAGAACCTTGCCCTAAAATCCACCCTGAACCTCCAGACTCAGCCCCATGATGTTTCACTGGTCACGAGAGTGGAGATCGGGTACCTGCCCCTGTGTTTGCCAAGACCACAATGAGGTAATTTGTCACAACTCCCTTTGTTTCTGCGGGCACTTTGTCAAAGTTCATTTCCCACTCAGTTAATGCTCAACTTGTCATATGCTCCCTTGTATTCTGATTTCTGCCGGTGTTTCAGGTGTCTAATCAAAACCCCAGGGCAGAGGGAGATAAAGTCTCCCTAAATCCAAACATCAGTACTTACTCCAGAGGCTCAGGGTAAGCTTGCCCTTGACATTTTGGGATTACAGCACAAAACTTCCTTTTACCATTCCAACAGAACTACAATTAGAGCCATCTCCAGGGAATTTCGGTGCTAAAGCCCACAACTGGGGAAAAAACCTCACCAATATTCAATATAGGGTGTCATCTCTGAATTTTTTCTTCCCTTGGTACCATGAAAGATCTCTGTGGTTGACAGAAACCACAGGTACCCACTCACCCATAAAACTACACCAAACCTGGGAGCATAATTAGTCATTTAATAACTAAGCTCAAACTGAATGTGTGTTGACTTTGGAAGCATCTGGCTGGTATTACCATGAATACACACACATAAATTTTCCTGCTGCAGGTATCATTGAAAATCAAGATAAATGGGCAGATATCTTCAAATATATATATTTTTTATTATTATTCCAGCTGTTGAATAAAGCAGAAGGTGGTCCTTTGTTAGGGTATTAACTAAATAAGCTGAAAAAACACAACTCCTTAAACCAATTACCCTGTTATCTGGGAAGCAGGAGAGGGTCTCACGAGCTGCAGATTAGAAAGGTGTGTCCTTGTGAACATTCTCATTTCCAATTCTCACTTCTCTCCCTGCCTTTCAGAAAATATTGTAAGAGTTTGAAGCCCCACACAGATGGAAATCCATAAAATTGCCCAGACTCTTTTTAGTTCTCAATTTTTTTTTTTTCCTTTTTCCTCCCAATTCAGTTTTCTGGTATAAAGGCAAAGTTACAAAATTAAATTCTTTGCTGTCTCTCAGAGGGAAGGCAGGAATAATAAGTGACCTTCAGTTTAGTTCAGGTGCATGTTGTTTCAATGAGTTTCTCCTCTGTTACTGTATAACAAGAGAGAATAAAAATTCAAATCCTTACTCTTTGTTGGATTTTTCTGGGTGTATCATGTAAATACAGCTGCATTTTCCCATATCAGAAGAGAATTTGACCTACAAATTTGACCTCCTATCCACATTGAAATAATCCTACTCTTGTGGCACAGAAATTGAATGCCAATTTTCATTTATTGTACGTTTTTTTCCTGAAACTTGGGACTTTTTTTTTTCCACTGATCTGATAGTTTAGTTTTGTCTTGCACTTGTAGCACAAAGCAGCAATAAATCCAAACTGCTCAGCCAATTAAGCCAGGTTTTAGTTACTCATATGCCAGCCTGATCTGAAGCAGCTACAACGCATCAGTAAATTTGAGTTTCGATGCAGAATGATCTCACTGTTCTCATAGAAAGAAATGTCAAAAATGCATTTTAACTTAACATTTTAAATTTTTTTTATTTGCAAAAGAAAACCTACTCAGTTCTTATGTGATTGGCTTCAAACAACCAGAATAAGAACTGTGTTTCAGTACAAATTAGAATCAAATACATTTAGTCTTCCTGATGCATACAGAAAAAAAAAATTAGTAAAATAAAAAGAAGCAAAGCATAATAAATCTTAAATTAAGTGGTTTTTTATTAATTAGAAACAAAAAATTATGTTTTGGATGTAATCTTGAACAAAATTAACATTGATTTAATGGAGCCAGATTTTCTCAACTGATCATTTAATCACAAGAAGTTTTTAAAATGTTGACTGTTAACCATGCCATCTCATATTAAAAAAAAACCACCTCATTTTCTATAGCTCCTGAAAGACCAGTGTTTTTTCATTTATGTGGTAATAATTCTATCCTAGATAGATTTTTAAAAAATGAGCAAGACCTTTTGAACAGCTGAATTTCTGAATACCTGCATGAGGTAACCAGAGATAAATCCCATCTGAAAAGAACTGCCTTTTGTTTGACTGACTAATAAAGACAGGGGATTTTTTTTTCCACTTTCCATACTAGTTCAGCTCTAGATTTGCTGCATAACTTCAGCAATTTTGTTTCTGTCTGTTCTGCCTGCCTGCATTTCCTGCTCTGTAAAAGAGAATTAATGGTATTCAGTGTCAGGAGGAGAACAGCTATATTCACATTTAACCAAATATTTGTAAAATGCTTGGAGACTTGTTGATTGGCCTGTTGTAAAAGTGTAACAATAAAGTGTCCTCTTTATATTTACCTGCAGCTAGACTAGCTTTTATGGCTGTTCCTGCATCATGTATAAAAGTACTTGATTTCTATCAACAATTGGACATTGTTTTAATTCCGTGATAAATGGAGCAGATGAAGTCAGAAAACTGTAAATCACTGATTGGTCACCAACAAAGCACTGATCCACTTCATTGGATCAGGCAGATTGTAAAGGAGGAAAAATGCAGCTCAGTTTTACCTGTTTATATTCTTCAGCCAGTAAGTCACTTAGGGCCAAATATATTAAATTGTGATTATGAGAAAGTGCTGTTTGCTTATGCAGTTTTCAGGGAGCTGTGCTTTCCATGGAAGCAGCCAAATGTGTTGTCCATAACTTTTGACAAGACAACTTTGTTTGTGACTAAGGCAGGATTTTTCACCTTGATTCCAATATGTTCAATTATTTTACTTTACCTTTCTTTTTGATTTTAACTGAAGTGGCTCAATGAAACACTATTTGCACTATGAATATAATTTTAAGTGGAGGAAATATGATGATTTCTGGAATTATTTCTGATTCACAGTTGCCACTCTTCCATGTCTTGGTATAAAAATGATTAACTTGTAGTAGGATGTCACATTGCTGCATTTTCCTCGTTAATGACTAAAATATGTCTTACTTCATCAGTCTTAATTTAGGTCTGACTCTCTCTTTATTCTGCTTCAGTGGCTCCTTGAATTGCTTAGAAAGAATTTGCTTGCCTGCTGCCTGTGGAAAGAAGCCTTGTGTTTGAAGGCACAAATAAAGCCAAAATACTTCTTATCTTTAGAGAAGGTGGCACAAGGGAAGAGATCCTTCCTGGTCAACAACAAGAGCTGTGGCATTAGAGTTTTCCTCTAAGAGGTGAAAGACTGATGCTTTAATTCAACCTTCACCTCATTTCCAACACTTTGTAATTAAGCAAATAAATTTTCCAGGAGGAAATTCCCATGCTAGGTTAACCAAATTGATTTCTAGATTTTTAGTTCATAGGTCTCTTTTGTTATCAAAACCCAACCATACTGAAAGATATCAAAGCTCCATAGGAAGCTAGAAGCAGTTAGCTGGAAGTGTTTGTTTTCTCTGGGGTTGGTTGGACATTGGTCATCAGACTCCTGTACAAGCAGCAGGTGAGCAATTTTCAGAAGGCAATCTGAACCCATCCTGGGAAAGGAGTACAAGCTGGTTGAGACGAGTTTCTGCTGGTGATAGACCTGTTTTCTTAAATATTGCTGTGTGCACAACAGCAACAGTCTCATAAATACCAGCCAGGGCTGGCATCTGCACTGCTGCTGTACATAAAACTGCTCAAAGTGCAGGTGCAATAAAAACCACTTGAGAACGTTGCATGGGCACTGTGGAAAATGGCCCTAAGAAATGAGTATTTTCACAAATACCCAAAGCTGACAAAGCCTGTGCTTTAGATCTTAACATTTTACCCCTATCACTAATTGGTCAGGTCAGTCATTGCAAAATACTGATTGTCTTGCTGTCTGTGTGGGCAGGTTTTGGAGGAAAAAATAAAGAATGGATGGCATAAATGGAAGTCAGGTAAGTGAAGCTGACCAATTGATTGTTAATTTTATGAACATGTGTTTATAGTCAGGGATTTTCTTTTATTTTGCCACGTTTTTATTTTGCTGCTACATGTTGCCTAATAGACAACAAGCTGTATTTGTTGTGGGGTAGTTGTATTTCCATTCCCTGCATAATTTTTTAAAGTCTACTTCAAGATCATCCTCCCCTATCTGATTTTGAGGAAGGCATATTACAATTTATTTTTAAAATTTTCCTTTCTTTTGTCCCTTTATGTATGGCTCTGGTTTTGTAATTTCTGCTCATGCCTATGTACATGTGGCAGCTGTTAATATTAACTACACAGTAATTAAATCTTCACCGTGTTTTATCTTTCTCTGCCCTTCTTGTATCTTCAAAACAAAACAATCCTCTGCCCCTGCTCCCTGTGAATTTAGTTCCACTGAACTACTCCAGCCGGATAAAGAGGATTTCCACACCTTAGAGCACAGCTGCAAGGTGCCTGTCCTACAAAAACAAGGAGTTCACCTCTTCTTGAACCGGCTGAAGTGGCAGAGAGAGTTTGTAACTCCAGATTCCTGCTCAGGAATGATGCAAGAGCTCGGTGCTTGTGTCCCCTGCCCCTTCCCAAGGGAGCCTGGCTTATCAGGAGTGCCAGTGGCAAAGCTGGGAGGGTCAGCTGGTAAACACATGAAGTGCAGACCTTGGAAAATAATAATTCCCAGGCTGTGGGTTGGATAATCCCTCAAAGAGCAGCAGGATGGCCAAGGTGGACACCTCTGCAGAGTGCATGTCGTAGATGTTGGCAGCATTTGGGTGGGTTTTAATGTATTTTTTTTCCCTACAGCTTTTAAATATAAAATAACCCTCTTATTTAAAGTTATCCTATAAGTGTTATCCTATAAGTTGTCCTATTAGTGTTAACTTAAGGATAACTTAAGTTATCCTAAGTTCGTGTATCTTGATACCAGTCGGATTTGTTGGAAAAGCCTAGTCAACACACAGTCTTTTAATTGTGGACTACACTTTAAATAAGAACTGTGGGATTCCACACGAAAAATACGATTTTCATGGTGTCCTTGCAGAGATCAGAGCTGTGACTCAGAGAGGAAGTTACCCTTTAAGTGCTGGGAGCTGTGAGAACACTTTAATGCAAAGAATTCACAAAACAGCCAGATTTTAGCATCCCTTTACAGGCCTCAGAAAGGCAGGCTTGGAGCTAACAATTCAGGAGAGTGTCTGTACTTCAGCACTTGTTTGAGCCCTCTCTGAGAACACCTGGAATTTCTTAGATATGCTAAAGGTGACAAATCAGCCCAGATGCCCATGAGTCATTTAATCAGCACAAACTGCTTGACCTTCAAGCACTCAGAGTTAGTCACTTATAAAAGGACTTCAGGGAGGCCACTGGGTCTCCGGCATCCTGTGCACCCAGAGAAGGGAAATTTTATGTAATCTGAAATTGTAGCACGCGTGATGGGGCTGCAGAAGCCGCAGCCTTGACTCTTACCTAGGTGGGAGGCTGTTTGTCAGGCTCGGAATGGGGCAAGAACCGCAAGTTTTGACTGTGATGGGGTTTCACCTATTTGCATGTGAACGGGGAATCCTAACGCCGGTGTTTCTGCATGGATTCATCCTCAAAAAGCTCCCAGGAACAGCAGCAATAATCCCTTAACAGCTGCTTCAGGTGCTCCCTTCTGCAGGAGGAAAGCAGGCGAGCAGAAATTATTTCAGCTGAGCTTAGCCTGCTTGTCGTGTGAGAGAGGGACAATCCCCTTGCCCTGGGGACATCCCGTGACCCAGTGCAGAAGGTGAGCAGTCCTGTGAAGCACCCCTGAAGTTGTGTGTCCGTTCTTGTGGATGCTGTTGTGCACAAAATGCACCCAAAGCTAAAACCGAAAAGCAAAAGCGGTGGGTTTACACCCATAACACTGCTGTCTTGCTCAGAGAGATGTCCCAATTGCTCTCCCATCACCTGAATAAAAGGAAAATGAACATAATAAAAGGCTAAAAAGGAAACTTGCATCCCTCTCAGAGCTGCCTGAAAGATTGAGTCTTCCTTAACAGCAGGAGCTTGGACAGTTAACCTGAGCACAGATTGGTTTGAAACCTGCAAAAAAAGCAATTTTTGGTGTGGCTTTCAGAAAAAGGACTGCTGTGATACATAAAGAAGGGGCTGGCTGGGCTTCAGAGAAAAGTGGTTACAGAGCATGAAATCGTAGAGCAGAGGAGCAGCTGTGTAAGGCATGGGTCTTCAGGGACAAAATAAAAATACATTGAGACACCCCGATTTCACTCTGATGCTTTTGAGGTTCTCCCCTGTTTTTTTTTCTCTCTGGTCAAATGTCCACAAGAACACTGATGCTTTTTTTGAGTTACATTCTCTAGGCTGTCTGGAGCTACCTCCTAAATGTCGGCACCCCTTGAAGTCCCTGGATGGAACAATGTTCCAGCCTGGGCTGGAAATGCACTTTTACCTATGCATAACACTCCAGTCCTCACAGCACATACTGTTCCCAGGCCACTGTTTCTGTCCCCTGGGAGCAGAGCAGTTGCAAATTACCTTCCATTGAGACTATTGTCTAGTGGGGTTATGGATCAGAAGCTTGGTTTTCCCTCCTGGGTTCTGCATGGAACACACAAAAGCCTCCTGGCTGAGCCACCCGGGGTGATTGGCTGCCACCCACAAGTTCTGGCTCAGCAGGGTGTTTTCACTGAACTACAAAATATGTGCTGAAAGGAGTTTGAGGGGCACAGTGTACAGCTGTGGCATTACTGCAGCAAATGATGTTAGGAAATGGCACAGGCTTCCGTGGGATTCCCCCCTAGGAGGGTTTGTCATTAACAAAAGCAGACCTGTGGTAGAAGTTTGCACCAAAGGGGAGTCAGGGATGTTCAGAAGCTGGTGGAGAGGCCTGGTAGATCTGTAAAAAGCCTGGTTTAGCCAGTGGAGGTGCTGTGGAAGATCTCAGAGTCAGGTGGATGTTAAACCTGAAATCCAGAGTTTTCCCCTAGCCTGGCGTGGTGCAGGCAGGCTTCTGTCAGCTCGGGGGTGTGTGTGTGAGTCAGCACAGGCAGGCAGCCAGAACAACCACAAACAGCCACGAATTTATGACTAAAACACAAATAATAAACTGATCTCCATTACCTCTGTCACCAGGAGCTCCCTGAAGCAGAGGCAACCAAAAGGAGACACAGACATTGTTCAACTCATGCCCATGCCAGGGGATCTCTGGCCCTGCTGTTTGCACAGGCTTATCAAGGGTTATTCCAGCTGCAAGGTCACCTGGGCTGATTTACAACCCTCCTCCAGTCTTCTGCTTTTTAACCCATTCCTCCCAAGACTGAGCATGAAAGAGCTCTGCCAAATACCTGATGTGTCCTATTGAAACCTTGCCTGGAAAAAGAAAACAGACGAGCTATTCAGGAGTAAAAATCCATGCCAAATCAAGAAGGAGCTGGTTCTCCTTCCTGGTGCACACAGAGCACTCTCTGTACTTGTGTGAAACCTTTGCCAATGCTTTTATGACTGCACCCAGGAAAGCACAGACTGTAAAGCCCCTGGAGCTTTTTAAGAACTATGTCCAGAAATTAAGACATGTGTTCAGTCTGAGAACAAGCATGGAGCTGGCATCCTCCTCCATCCTTGGCCTTGCTTTTCCATGTTCTTCAGGAATGTCAGTACCTTGTGCCAGCTTGACATTTACTCAGGCCTGACTTCAGGAGCTACTGAAATGCCTGGGAAAGCTCAGGTACATCATGATCCTTGTTTTAATTAAGAGATTGTCTGATCTTCTCCTCACAGGTGCTGTTCAGTGTGTAGAGACCCACAGCTAAATCTGAGATCTCCTGAAGGGAACACTCAAGCACAGCCTGTGTTTTTTCAAGGAGTTGTCTGGTTTAAAGCCCAGTTCCTCAGGATAAAGAGGGAGCTAAATTCCTCTTTTTCCCCATGGACATTCATGGATGGTCCATCTCATGTAGTGCTGCCTTTCACAGCAGTGACAGGCTCCATGGAGGATACCATTGAAAAAAAAAGAAAAAAAATTACAGCTTTCAGGGTCTTGGAGGGAAAAATTAAATTTTTTTTAGGAAAGAGCCCTGCTGACTCTGACACTTCCTGCATCAAATGTGCTCTCTGTTTAGTTTTGTCCCAGAGCATCTGACCTCAAAGCAACATGCAAGAGTGAAATTAGGACCTCAAAACAATACACAAGAGTGAAATTAGGGAACAGGCTCCTGCAGGATGGTTTGAGACATGGAAGACATAAAGAGTTGACTACCAAAAGACTTCCACATTTTCCAGAGACTGACTGATGGGCAGACACACTCCTGGGGAGGCAGCCTGGCTCTATCAGCATCAAAGGGGCAGGCAGTTGCAGCAGGCTTTTCATACTGGCAGTGCAGCAACTAAGAAAAAAACAAGATGAAAAACATTTAATGGGGTATTGCATAAAACAGGCAATGTCAAGATGACTTGAAAAACTTGTTTCAGTAAAGCTACGTGAGAAACAAACAGAAAAGCAGTTATTTTGTGTCCTGGGATAGATTTTTTTTCCTTGGTTTTGGCTGGGGCTTTTTGCTTGGTTTTTGTTTTTTGGGTTTTTTATCTGGGTTAGTGAGTCTAAAGCTAGTGTGAGCTTTTTGTGCATTCCTTACCTATTCTGCTAAACATAAGGTTGCAGGACACCCTCTTGTATAGGTTTTCCTCAGACAATTTTGTCCGGGGTGTGAGATGCCAGGACAACATGGTACCAGTGGTGCCTGCATCACTTTGGTTCTTTGGGGTTTTTAGTGTCTTTCATCTCTTAGAAAGGAGATTTTTGGTCATGTTAGCAGAGGTTGAGAGGTGCTGGCAGGAGTTTCCTGGATATGGACATGAGCTGCTTGCTGACCCGAACACCTCCCTCATTTCTGTGTGTGCCTGTCTGTGTGACCCACATCCACCTTTTGCTTTTCCAACAAAACCAGCATAGAACTGTCCAGTTTCCTCCTCTTTTGACCCACCTCTTTCTGACACATTTTCCTGATCTTAAATTATGAGATCATTGCTCCATTCTGGCCCCTCTAAAAATGTAATTCCATTTAAAAAAACCCCACCTATCAACACAAGAGAAAGGGGAAACCTTCTCTCTAAGTGTGATGTCCATAGGAGAGGGGGTTTCAGAACCCTCTTCACTTGCAATTTGTTGTGAACTTCTGCCAAGTCCATTTTGATTATTATATAACAACATTTTAATATTAAATCTTAGAGATTATTCATATGATCAGCTGTATAACTGCAGTGGGCACTCAGCTTCTCATAGACTGTGCTGAAATGACAGCAATGAATGCATTGAAAAATAAATGGCAGCAGCCAGTTCCTTCGAAATCCAGTTTATTTCTTCATAAGGCACCCCATTTTTACAGGAATACAGTGTGTATCTTCATCCTTATCAGCAAAGGCTGACCTTACATAGCTCAGTGAGGACAAGCATGCATAGTTTATAACTGACCCTTTCCTCCTGCAGTTAATCTGGTGGAACATCTTGCCTAAAAGCACAAGTTTAGGATTGCAAAGGTGCATTTTTTGCCCTTGATTGCAACACAGGTGATGTACAGTTAATACCTGCAATGTTGGCTCTGAGAACTGAAATTTCTCAGGGCAAACCCTGGCCCCTGGGACAACCCTTGTGGGCTGGGTGGGGAATGCAGGGGGCAATCAAGTGAGCCTGCAGAGACCTCTGCTTTCCAGCCTGGGGAATGTTTTCATGGCATAGATAAAGAGCCAGACATTCCTCTGACTGGAACTGGGAGGTGGGATCTAGCTGGCCCAGGTTATGTGGAGCTTGGGATGGGTGCTGTGCTCGGGCATTGCCTTTCAGATGTTGAAAAT
>VYZP01046748.1:4981-45312 GCA_013400635.1 Hypocryptadius cinnamomeus | reverse complement strand
TTTGTTTGCTTTTCATCCAAGATAATATCTACCATAAGTCCAGAAGTAGCTGCATTAGAGAGTTCAGCAGTTTCAAAACCTAGCTCATAGTGGTACTGGAAGACCTGCCTTAAATTCTTTTACAACTCTATTCAATTTCTTAATTCCATATACTTAGAAATGTGTTTCATAAGTTAATTAGGTAAATAATAGCACATTAAGGAAAGTTAATTTTATTCAATTGTAATGTCTTTGTTTTCTCTTTCTAACTAAAATTGGAGTAGTTTCTGTCTAGCATTATACAGAAATCTGTTCATATTAGTTATCATTTTCCTTTTTCAGGTCTGGGCAATTTTAATGGTCATGGGCTATTTTCATGATAGGACGACTTCAGCTGAGCATGGAATTCAAGTGAGAGTTCATCATTCTTTTCTCTACTGTGAAAATAATAGATTTCTCACTATTTTGTATCCTGTTCCCATTATCTTTATTTCTCCCCTCTAAGTTTTTAAGTCCATCTGTAATTCTAAGTTCAGCTGTAATTCAGCAATAATGTCTTCAAATTATTTTATCCAGTGAGCATTGCTGTGCATTTCTCAACAGAGATTTTATCTGCCATTATGTTACCCATTCACCTGTCTATGTAGGATTCCTCTAAACAGCTCAGTCTTTTCCAGCTTTTAGTGAAACTAAATATTTTATGTTGGGTATCTATTTTCTGATCTTTCTTAGCCCTTTAATTAACAGCTAGCCAATAAATAATAACAAATAACAAGTTTTTGATGTCTCAGTTCTTTCCAGGCAGATTGGAATTTTTGACACTCTTTTTAATCTTTATTAGAATTAATAGAATAAAGTATGTAAAGCAAACATTTGTGTGTGTGTGTGTGTGTGTGTGTGTGTGTGTGTATGTGTGTATGTGTTTGCATGGGTTTACATGTAGAAGAGTCTCTTTCCTCAAAATGACTCAAAACCCAGCTGGACATAAAAAGCCTGGCCAAGATGGTCCGGAGTGGAGCAGGAGGCCAGGCTAGGTGACCTCCAGAAGTCCCTGCTGACATTAACTGTTTTACAGAATAGAGTCATAATCTCATTTAGTTTGGAAAAGACTTTTAACATCAGCAATTCCCAATGCAAACCACTCTGTGAATTTCAATGTTTGCCCAAACTACTTTCAAAAACAAATTTCATACTTCTTTTTGTTAGATGGAAAAAGTTTAGTAAAAAGTGGAGATTGAAATAAAAACATTTTAATTAACCCCAAAGTTATTATTAGATTTTCAATTAATGTTTTTTATCACAGATTTTATCTTAGCACTTTGGCTTGTCTTGAACTTATTACAAAATCTCAAGACCTATGTGAATCTACATTATTTTCTACACAATTCTCCTTTTTCACTCCAAATCACAACTAAAGTAGCTCTTGATAGTTTGTGGCTTTCACTGAAATTCTTTTCCTTTGCCTGCAGCTTCTTTCCTAGATCCTTTAAATCTGACAGAGACAACCAGCCTTAGTCCTACAGGGGAATTTTGCAAGTGTCTGCTGCTGGCTGAATTATTTAAAGAAATGGAAACAATGTTGAAAAGTTAAAAATAATTCTATATTCAGCTCACTTTCTAACATTTTATCCTAATATTTTACTCTCATATATATGTTCTTTCACCAGATTGACTTAAACTATTATTTTAAAAATACTACAAGGTAATTGTTCTAAGATTTTCTCAGAAAAAACAATTTTATGGGTCAACCCTGCAAAGCAATCCCACACAGCCATTCATTCACCAACCCCTCAGTGGGATGGGGGACAATTTTCACCTTTGTGTAGAACAACTCTGGATGGGAAACTGGTCCCTGGGCTAGTGTGAACAGATATGCTTGAACCTGTGGAGTGCAGAACTAGGATGATCCTGAGAAGGACTCCATACCTGGCTGGAATCACGTTGGAAAATTGTTCTGATGTGAGGATGGTGGTGTATGGTCCTGTCATCATCCAAAAGCAGAGCAAACTGAGGTGCTTTCCAAAAACCAGGACCTGGAGTGAAGCAGGAGTGACAGACAACACTTGCTGGGCAGAGAAAAGGGACAGGGAATATTTATTTAATCTTAGCAAAAACAACTCAATGCATAATTTATCCATAATTCATGTCCTTTTCTTGCTGCACTGAGAGATTCTGCTGCTGAGGTGGTGCTGGATGCTTCTGGATGCTGCTGATACTTGAACATAAAATGTGACATGAATATGACATACCAGTATGGATTGATGCACTGTCTTGCCAGTAGACTGCCTTTTGTCCGAATATTTAGGATCAGTATTATTATCATTGATTATAATAATTTCACTTGAAGTGTGGAATCAAATTTTTTGTGAATAAAGGTGTCCCAATAATACCCCACGGCAAATGACTTGGATCTAGTGAAACAAATAGAAGGCTTCCTTCTACTGTCATCCAAGCAGGAAAGGAAAGTGATTTTTAATCATCTTATGTAGAAAGAAAAATGAAACATTAGAATCCAGTTCACAAATGCCCTATTGAAATCAATGGATCGGGGTCCAAAAGTTACTTACATGGACTTAGTGATTTCAAACTTCTTTCAAATCACTGATTTCTCAGGGCAGATGTTGTTAGGGAACCACTAACCAAAAGATCACCTATTTCATAGTGATACAATGCCATAGAGGCAGTCACTGGGCTACCTGATCTGAGGGCAATCTGACAGAGGACAGTGTTTTGTGCTGGGTCTTCAGCAATCCCAAGGAAAACAAGCTCCATCCTCAGCCCACAGTCAGGTCAGGAGAGCAGGCAGAGCTAGGCACTGGCAGTGAGAACTGGTTGTGGACCAGCTTTGGTTATTAATAAGATTACAGCTGTACTACTTGTTTTGGTACAAGGGAAATATGGGCCTATTGTGATATTATCCAAACACTGGGAAAAAGACCCAAGTGTGTTTTGAACGTGCATCAAAAAAAGACCAAAAGGAGTAAATATCTTTTCCTTCACTTGCACAACTTAATAGGGATTCACATGCAGAAGAACAGGTCCTTGACAGACCAAACCAGCCCCAAGATACTTTCCATGTTGTAACCTTTTATTTCCACCTCGTCAGTGACTGGTCTGCTATGTGTCAAACTGAATGCAATTGCCTGGACATAGAACATTGTAAGCAATTATTTGGTAATAAAACCCTCCCTACCTAATTTTATGAATAATGGCAAGACAGAGCTGTGACAAAACCTGCACAATTTACTGCACTGTAGTTACAGCTGCCTGTAAATTCTTGCTGTGGGTATCATCCCTAGAACTTCACACAATCCCTTCCTTACCTGTGTTTTAGGGAGTTAACCTTGCATTCCTTAAGAGAGAAATTAAAAGAGAAGAAAAATCCCACCCCTAATTAAATAGTGAGAGAATTTTATAAATAGACATAGTTACAATTGTGTTCACTGAGTCATTCACTCAGCCTCTGCACTAACAGTAATTGTCTCACCTTAAACTGCTCATGCAGTTACCACTAATGTGGATGTTCCAAAAGCTCCAGAGTGGGAGAGGGATTAGCCTAATTGGTGATAAGAGAAATTGTAGAGGGCTCTGTAGTTTGCATGTAAGTCTCAGAAGTATTAATGAACTGGTTGGTTAAAATTAGGTAGAATGTGTATCTTCATACAGGCTAAACTACTTTTGGGAATTCAGTGGTTCATAATTGAAGCCAAAAGTCCACCTTTCACACATTATTACCATAATTATTCTCCTACATATAAGAAACCAAAATGGAGTTCTTCAACAGTGTTCTATACTGCACAAAGGGTGTGTTTCCCACATATATTTTGTTAATATCAAGAATTTTGGTTTCTTTGAATTCATGACAGCAACAGCACATGAAAACACAGCTAATAAATGCATTGGGTCCTACTTCCAATCCTATTAATAAAATGTTTTGAAAATCATAAACTGGGACTTTGTGACCTAGAAATATGCCATGACTGGATGTGCTTCTTGCTCTGCTTTTACAGCTTTTTGCACCTTTGTACACCTGACACCACTGCTCAGGGAACCCAGACTGGAGCAAGGTGGGGAGGAATGGATGGTGGATTGAATCAGTGGAATTCAGCCCCAAATTCAGTAGAAACCAAATAAATGATTATGAACTGTAGAGTCTAGGAATAAAACCTTTGCAAACAACTCACAGGACAAGGGACAGAACTGAAAAAGGTTAGACTTTGAGTAATCTGTGCCAGTGTTTCAACACTGTCATTGGAAAAAATTTCTTCCTTACATCTACTCTGAGAGGTGGTAAATGCTCCATCCCTGAAAACAAAGAGCCCTGAGAAACCTGGTTTAGTTGACTGCAGGAGATGTTGGACTAGGTGATTTCTAAGGAGCTTTCCAACCCAAACTATTCTATAATTCCATGAAATTCCCCTTTAGAATATATTTGAGATCAGGGGAGTCCCCAGCAGTTCAGTTAGTTCTACTTCACAAAGGTGACTTAATACTAAAAGTTATTGTTAGTTTAAGTAATTATACTTTTTATATCAGAACGTAAAACATTCTCAAAGCCTAACTTGGTATATTCATGAAATTTCCAAGCCTCTATTTTTATTTCCTCACAGTAATACTCCCTAGGTTTCTCCTGGAAAGAAAGGGAAAAAAATCACAGATCTTGATGTTGCTCAACATTCTGCATCTGAAGATGTATAATTAAGCTAAATATTTCTGTATTTTGCCAAAAGACCCTAACTTGGTAGAGACACTCAGAGAATATTTCACAGATTAGTGATCTGGAAAACCTAACATAAAATTGTGGCTATCTATGATCTCCGTTGTGGTGGGCTGTGATATGAAACTCCAGGACATGACTTCTTTTCTGAGATGTTGGGGAAAGAGTTCAAATCATGGTCTCTCTCGGGGTATAATTTTATTACAAAATAAAAAGGTTCAGGAGACAATCATTGTTTCCAAGAGACAAGACCAAATAGCATGGAGTGACTATACTGCCAAAAGGATAATTGCCCCTAGAGCAGACTGGTCTTACCAGTGCTGTGTGTCCCTTGCCTTTGCTCGCCCCCTGCCTTGTAAATTGGCCCTCAGATGTTAATACTGGTTTTGCATGCTTTCAGTTCAAAGCACCTGAAATAACAGGAAGCTGTGTTGCAACATTCCAGAATGTTTCCACATCATGGTGCTGGAGGGGTTGTACACCCTGGAATAGGGCAGGATGATGCTGCGGGTGTTTGAAGATGTCACACTGTTAAAATAGCACTGGGAAACTGTGTGAAAGAGAGAAAACCAAACTGGTTATGTCATTTAGACAGACTTTTGCCTGAAGACAAACGCTGGCAGAGGGTGAAGCTGCATTTCAGCTTGGAAGTTCTAACTCAGGTGAAGGATTAATTGTTTAGGAGATAATTCCCTGGACAAGAACAATTGCATAAATTCTTCAGATGGAAATTTTGTGTCTACTTGGTCCTTTGTTCTTGGTTATTCATTTCAAAAGTTACAATCTCTGTCCAGGCACTAATAAAGAAGTCAACTGCCAAAGTTCAAGGGAATGATAGTGAATAACAAAACAGCAATTAGAAACTTCCTCTCCGGAGGGAGAAATAAAAAGAATTAAATGTTTTTAAAGGTATAACTTTTATTATTATTATTAATAATAATAATATTTTGGATACTCTTAATTTTTAAAGTAATTTTACAAAACACTTCTATTTGTCAAGGTTCTTTGGTCACCTCTTTTAGGGAGGTGGTCTGACAGCACTCATTGCCTGGAGGAAAGAATTCAGGATCTGCCTCTCCAACTACCTTAGATTCCCGGAATGTTCCTGACAGAGAACCAAACAAATTCTGTAATTCTTAACTTCTTACTGTGTTGTACAGTTGCTGAATAAGGCTGGCTATTCATAAGGGAAATTGCAGACCCCAGACAAACTCCCAGTGCAATCCCTTTCATTTAAACACAATTGAAAAATATCACTAATGAGGTGCCAAATTAAGGCAGCAAGTGCTCATATACATTCCAGGCAGCTGATTATCTCTCATCAAGGTGCCTAAGTAATACAGTCCTCATAATGAACTAATGGATTTGCAGGTCCAGTTAACACAAAAGTTCAACCTCAGACAAGTTAAAGTTAATCAAGTACAAAAAGGATTAAATTAGTACATTTAAATTCAACTGACAGAGGCATTAGAGCTGTGCTGCATTCCCTTATTTTCTGCTTTGGTGTTAAGTGTTGGGAAGAGAATGGCAGTTGAAGTATCCCACTCTTTGGGGACTTCATGCTTCAGTTCTTTACCACCCATGCATATGGAGCCGCTAATGACAGAGCAGCTACCCATCAGGGAATGCAATTCCACGTAGACATTTTCACCAAAATGGATTATTTCAGCCTCGTTGGTCACAGATTCTGTAGTTTTCCAGTGATTCATCTTACTATTAATAATGTCAGAGAATTTTAGGCCCTTGAATTAAATAATGATAAATAGGAGCCACTGAGCGAGCTCAGCAGAGGCAGTGCTGTTTATTTCAGTGTGAAGCTCTGTCAGGCCTGATAAATCGGATCCCTGAAATAGTTTATAAAGTACTGAATTGATGTGGCGGTTGGTGAGGGAGAGAATTAATGTTACGAAATAGGCCTGCAACCTAGATTTGATGAAAGCTGAGGAAAGCCTTTTATATAAATTCTGTGTCTGTGTAGGAAATGGTTGCAGTGAGAGGTGAAAGAGCTGCACAGGGAAATAATGTGCTTCTGTAATCTCGGTGGGTACAGGTCAGGGAAGCAGGCACTCTGCGGTGCCGGCGCTCTGCGGCGCTACACGAGAGCTGTGCCAAGAGGAGGGGTGGTCACAGGCTGCTCATTTATAATACCAAACACTGAGGACACATGCACAAAAGAAAAATGAAAGGCTTTTTAAAGATGCAGAAAAGGCTTTCGAGTTCCACATGGCTGTCTGTGCCAGGCTGCTGGGAAGGAAGGGATCCTTGATGTTGTCCTCAGTAGTGCAGTTGCTATTGCTAATCTCTGGCTGAATTAATAGTTTCTTCTTCAGATCACTTCATAAAAATCCACTGGAAAATGCATGTTAAAACAATCTTCCATGCAGTTCATAATTCTAGATGAGTGCTTTCCAATTGTAGCAGATAGGATTGCTAGGAACAGCAGCCAGTAACAGAGCTGGCTGAGCTGTGTGTGCTGGGACCCACTCAGCTTTCAGGAAAAATATGTTACTCACAGAAATGGGAACTTTTCAAAGCTGCTTACTGATGGAATTGTGCACACAATTGCTGTTAAAGTTAGTGAGACCTGGTGAAACCAGATGTTGCAAGGGCTCAGTAATGTAGGTGCAATATTTCTGCACCCAGCTGAGGGGGAAAGATGACAACAACGTTTATCCAGATATTCCAGTTGTGGCAACACACCAGTGATGAACACCTTACTTATATGTTTTATTTATTGCTAGGGATTTATATTTTTATTTAAATTTTTAGATAGCAAATGCTTTTCTGAGCTCCTGATGCATGGTCATAGAATCACAAAATAAGCTGAATTGGAAGGGACCCATCAGGATCAGTGGGTCCAGCTCCTGGCCCTGTGCAGGACACCCTAAGAGTCACACCAGGTACCTGAGAACATTGTCTAAAGGCTTCTTGAACTCTGCCAGGCTGGTGCTGTGGCCACTTCCCTGGGGAGCCTGTTCCAGGGCCCAACCACACTGCAGATAAAGAACCTCTTCCTGATATTCAACCTAACCCTGACTCAGCTTTGTGCCATTTCCTCAAATCCTGCCACTGGTCATGAGAGTGAAGATATTGGTTCCTGCCCCTCCTCTTCCCCTCACAGGAAGCTGTAACTGCACTGAGGTCTCCCCTCAGTCTCATCTTCCCCAGGCTGAACAGAACAAGTGACCTCAGCTGCTCCTCGTGCAGCTTCTCCTCAAGGCCCTTCAGCATCTTTGCTGCCCTCCTTGGGACACTCTCTCATAGTTTAATGCCTTTTTTATGTTGTGGTGCCCAAAACTGCCCCCAGCACTCAAGGTGAGGCCTCCCCAGCCCAGAGCAGAACAGGACAATGCCCTCCCTTGCCCAGCTGGCCATGCTGTGCCGGATGCTCCCAGGACAGGGTTGGCCCTCCTGGCTGCCAGGGCACTGCTGATTCATATTTAACTTTCCATTGACCAGGACCCCCAGGTCCCTTTCTGCAGGGATGCTCTCCAGCCTCTCATTCCCCAGTCTATACACATAGCCAGGTTTGCCTCATCCCAGGTGCAGAGGAGTTCTGTGGGTGGAGTTCAGATGCTTATTCAGTCAGTCTGCTGTGCTGTTTTTGATTTTATATTTGCTCATGAGGACATCCTAAAGGGACAAAAAGAGGGCAGGCTTTTTTTGATGTCACTCCCTTTCCTGACACTGTATCACTAAGGGCCAAAGCAATGATTATTCATGTGGCTCATAGACTTCAAACAATGTGCTAGCCACAGGATGAGGCTGTTGGACAGTGATAGTTTAACAATTCTGTATTTGCTTCTTCCTACAAGATAGTAAAGGGAGAGAAATATGGTAGATGTCTATCACCCCCAAAGGCATGTTCTAGGTCTCATTGTTAGTACTTTCTTTTTTTTTTCCCATTAAATGGGTCATTGTTATTATAGGTATTCACCATCCGCATTTTACAGAGCTACAGCATGGCCAAGACCTGAAAACAAGAGCCATAGCTACTCTTATACAGCTCAGTCAGTACAAAATCTGTTCAATCTAACAGGGGAATCAGTGGGTTAAGATCTAAAGGGTAATTCTTTCATGCAGTTGAAATGTATAATATGAGAACCATATAAATAGTTAGATAATATTCAGCATTTAGGCTGCGTTTTGGGAAGAGCTTTGGTGTTCCCTTTTTCTCCCATCAGGTTTATCTCATCTCTACTAACAACCATAAAATTACTCTGTAAATTGCATAAGTGCATGCAGTATCAAAACAATGAGAACACCATCATGATAGAAAAATAAATATACCTTTCCCTTAAATGTATTATTTATCAGTGATGTGCCTTGAAATGACTTGGTACCTGTTTTCTGTCTCCCTAGTCTTTTGTCCTTCCTTGATCTCTGAAAAGCACAGATCTGTTGCAAATGCCTTATGCAAGGAGGAAAAATATAATGGGCTCAATTAAAAAGTATTCTGGTTATTTTAATGTGGGCAATTTAATCTCTTAATTTTCAGTATCACAAGATTAGAAGATTGTAAACTATAAAGTAAAAACAGGGGAAGACTTTCAGAATGCTCCCCTCAGTACTGACACAAAAGTATGTATTTAGAAATGACACAATAACACGATTTTTCTTAGACTTAATCTTTTTTGTTCCTTTCTAATTCTGTTTGAGATAAGAAAGAATGTTTGAATATGAAATAACTTGAAGGAATTTAAAGAAATGTATTGAAAACAGTGAAAAGACTCCCAGACATTCAGCTCACCTAACTTTCTATATTGCAATACAGATACCAGCACCTGAGCTAATTGCTGTGGCCTGCCTTTACAGTCAACAGAGAGAAACAAAACACTTTTACTGCCTGTGTTAGCATGAGAAGGGTTTATTCTTCTAAGTGCATCTCTAATTCCTTCCTTGATCCCACCCCAGTATATAGCAGTGCATTCCAGCAACTGGAAAGTGATATTTGCTCATGGATAGGAATGTCAGGTATACTCGTGCCATAGTCCTTAGCTCCCTGTCCTATTTTAAATAAAAAGTGGTTTACTCCATTCCCCCAAAATGTGTTTTAGTGAGTTATTTATAGAAAAGTCCAGCTCTGTTTGAGTAATTAATGTTTTGTGGTGTTTTTCTTTCTTTGTGTATTTGCTTTTAATCTGTTTTAGTCTTTGTGTTGCGTAACGGTTCCATATTACAATCCTCCTATTTCCCTGCCTCCACCTGATTTAATTTCTAGTAAATCTTTAGAACATATCTTTCACAGCACAGTCTGGGTCCACCTAGGGTCCAGTCTTAGAAAGAAGTGTTATGAGATGCAGCTCCTTTAGAGAGAAGTGTTGGTGGGGGCAAAGCAAATTATAAAACCAGCTGGGAAGTGATTCAGGATAACAACAGCAGCTGAAGCTACTCTCAAGGAATAGAGATACAGGTAGCAGAGAATCCTCTTTGAGAGGCTGGGATAGCTGGAGGAGAAATTAGGATGAAAAACTGTATAAAAACATTTCAGAGAGAAATATCGTTTATGGAATCTGCTTGGAAAGTATCAGGAAGGGAAAGAGGATGTGAATTTCTTGATTTTGAGGCTGACAAGTCTATCATACAGTTAATGATATCCTAACAAAAGGCTTTAACCAAGCTCCAGATGTCACAGACTAATCTTTCTGTAGGGGGGGAAGCTTAGTAATACTTTTCCATTCAAGCATGTTTAATGTTTTTGTAGTAATTACGATGAACATTAGCAATGAATGTGGGAAGCTCTGTAACTGCTTATGAAGTATCAACTTCAAAATTTCTTGTGATGCATTAGGACATTAGGACTAAATGAATGTTTTAAAAAATGAAGGTATTTTTTGTAAATTTTAAAAGAATATTATATGTAAACTGATATAATCAAACTGCCTGAAATTCATCCAATGTGAATTTTAAATACACTTTCTGTGCTCTATATTTATTTTTCTGCTGGATAGCTAAACCTGATAGTTGAGTTTCTGGACACTGAAAGTCCATTAAGGTCTGTCCTTCAGGATGAGGCCCTAAATTTCTATTTTAATCAAAGCAACATTTCTATTGGTAAAGTTGGTATTTTTGGGGCCCAGCCTTCAATTTGTATAGCTATGCATCATACCAACATTGAACTGTAGCTCTATGATATAAAGATAATGATAATAATGATATAAAGCAGTATTAAGCAGAAGGTAAATTCTTCAAAGCCTTTTTCTCCTTCCCATCTTTTCCTCACAAGATTTCTCATCTGAACCTGAGAGAGGGTTAAGATCCAGGAATTTTCAAGCTATAAAATATACTGTGGAAGAGACAATGAGAGTTTCTGTGACTACTAGCGATCGATATTCTGTGTTCCCTAAAACTGTCTTTCTTAGCCTTTCTTCATTGGAAATTGCAGATTTCTTGAGACTGCATATGACCTCCCTTCAGAGAGCAAAAATATTTATCTCCTGCTAGAACTGAACTAGCTATACTTGATTATATCATGTATATCCAACAGCTTAACCTGCTCCATGTCATGACCTAACATCAGGACAAGAGTTCATTGGAAGTTGCTCTCTCCTAATGCAAATGAAATGAAAGTCTGGAACCCTTTTTAACCTATTTAATCAAAGATGTATTCATATTAGGTAATTTCTCCAGCCTGCTCTCTCAGTGTCCTCAAAGAATCCTGATAGCACAGGAAAATCTCCAGTAGGTGTCTCTGACAGTGAGTATATTCCATTCTCTCTGCTTGAATCCCAGAAGAATTTAAGTTTTATAATGCTTGTTACAAACATTTGCGATAATCCTGCCAAAGAGTAGAACTAATATCTCAAACAAGTGTCAAATCCTAATAGCTGAAGGGTTGGTGTAGAGGTGGGTGAAATGAAGGTAATCAGTAGAAAATAAAGAGGAAAAGGATTTTAGCAGTGTCTGTGGCACTGTTTTCCTGTGGAAGAGGTTACCTCTCATCACAATTTACAACCCTGAAGAGTCAGGCTGGACCTGTTGGTGGACAAGCCAACATTGTCCCACAGACCCATCTGGGTGGAACTGGACAATAAGCATTTAGGAGATGTTTCTGCCCATTTTTATATGCAGTCATTCAAGTTCTGTGGCTCACGAAAGGAAACATTAATTTCATTATCGAGCTCAAATATCTCAGACTTCCTGTCAGACTGTAGGTTTTTTAGGCTTTCACAATTTCTCCTTTGAAAGCTGTTGCTTGTTCAGACCAGTCAAGTATCAACAAATCCTCTGAGCTGGGTGTAACACTGCAGTGTAGCACTGTACCTGTGAGAGGTACAGCTGGTCTCTTGACATCAGCTGAAAATAAAGCAAGCATTGTCCAGGAAAACCACCTGTTGGAACACTGTCTCTGCAGCTCTCTCTTCAAACTCAAGCACTCAGCAGTGTGTCCTTCTCACTCAGGGTAAGTACTGCCACATTGATTTTACCTGTAAAAAATAAAATGAGGTCCTTCAATAGTTTGATATTGCTTGTAGAGGACTATAATCTCCTTCATCTCCTTCTTTTTGGATGTAGAGAGTTGAACCATAGTTTTCCTCCAACAGGATGTATCTTTGCCTGTGCTGTAGATATGAAAGCAGGGTGAAAGATGAAAAAACACCACATTTAAAAATTATATTCCTGGCCTTCAGGTCTCTGGCTTGATATTGGTGAAAGGTTTGTTAGCTAGGATAGGAATTCATAGGTACATGGCTTTGTCCACATAAATGGAAATAAATTTAGTTCCCTAGAGGGTTAGGCAGATTCAGGCTAGTTCATACAAAGATAGACTTAAACAAAATCTTTTGAAGATTAAGACATAAATATTTGCTTCCGAATCAGTACATAAAACTGCTATCAGTTCCTTCTTTTCCTATCATTGATCTGTCCCCCTGGACCACTTCAATTTTAATGCTCTTATTCAACCAAGTGTAATAATTTCCATATTTGACTTCAAGGTAACAATTTGTACAGAAAGATTATGTCAAGAGCAGCTTTTCAAATTTGGATGTAGCTTCCCATATGCTGTGATTAAGAATGTCCTGATTTAGTCTATTGCCATGGAAACACAGGAAATACAAAGAAATTTGTGGAACTCCAAAATATTCACGTAATTTTTACAAAACAACAATAGCACATGAAGGAACAGGCATGAATAAAATTCATCAGTGTTTTTTAAAATTTTTTTTAATCTAACTTTTTGAATAAAACAGTTAAAAATTCCAATAAAGCTTGCAATTTATTTATAGTAATAATCAAGTTACCTGGGAGAATAATGAAATTAGAATGTACATTTTGCTATCAATATCCATAGCAGTAAATGTTATCATATTAACCTTTTCACTTTAGCACTGGATTCGTAAATCTAATTATGAGCTTCTAACAAAATAAATAGTTCTCTTTGTAAGCAGATTTTCTAAAATAGGGAGACTTCTAACTGTTCTCTCAGCTCTCTAGCATCTATTCTCAGAACTTTCAAAGCATCACCCTTTTCCTATCACCATAGAACCACCAACACTGCAATTTATTAACAGTTAGCCAAATTCCTTCACTAGTAAGCAAAAAACCTCCAAGCAGTCATTTGTGTCCATCAGTGGATGGATTCATGTCAATTTTAACCTTTCTTTCTTTATCAGTGCTTTTTTAGCTCTCCCTGAAGAGAGCAAAAGCATATCGATGTGATGGCAAGGACGTACGTTATTCTGAATGGGGTAGGACAATTCCCACATATTAATATCCTGATCTCCATGGGTTTCATGATTAGAGACTTGGAAACACATTTGCTTCTCTCTTACTGGGTCCTCTTGCTCTTATCACATAATCACAGAATCACAAAATAAGCTGATTCGAAAGGGACTCACCGGGGTCATTGAGTCCAGGTCCTGGCCCGGCACAGGACATTCCAGGAGTCACACCATGTGCCTGAGAGCATTGTCCAAAGGCTTCTTGAACTCTGCCAAATTGGTGCTGTGGCCACTTTGGGCAGGCTGTTCCAATTCCCAGCCACCGTCTTCACTATCCTTTCTCTAATTCCAAACTAAACCTTCCCTGACACAATTTCAGGCCATTCTCTTGGATCCTGTCACACGTCACTGCAAAGAAGAGATCGGTGTCATGCACCTTCACTCCAGCTCTGAACTACAGCTGGAAGGCAAGGTCCCAGTGTGCAAGGGACAGGTTGGGGCAGTCTGAGAAGAGCCAGAAAATGGGGCTGTTTCCTACACTGCAACTTCCTGGAAGGAAAGTTTCCCAGGAAACTTTCCCTGTGTCTATGCATGACCCTGACACACTGAGCAGTCTTCCATCTCTTGACATGTGGATACCTTGCTGGTGCTTTAGGTAACATCTTGTAGATTTTCTTTCGAAAGAAATTGGTGTTAATTTACTTCTTAGTGAAGAGACCTAGATAACTTGCTAATGAACTGCACTGGACTCTGGCCTTTAAACTACCTTCCAGGTTTTTTCTCAGTAAAAACCTGTAGAAAAATGTAATGAGTTAAATGGTATAGAAACCTTAGTAATTATCAAAAAATAATGCATTTTTCTCTATATTACTCTCCTTGTTTTCAATAAATATTACCCTTGAGAACTAACATTTGTGAGTACTCTCTTGGGTTTTTTCAGATATAATGTTGAATTTTTTCTACAAATATTTCTGATCAAGCAGAGTATTGGCACACTTGGCATTCAAAGTTAAAGATGTTTGAATGATAATAGTTGTCGCACTGAAGTTTTTTTGCTCCCTGGTTATGTAAGGTGTATAATTTTAGAATCTGAACTGTATTGCTAAGTAGTTCTCCATCCCAAAAATGCTTCTCTAATGCTCCTTAATATTCTCATAATTTTTATCTTCAATGAAATTGTTTGACAGAATGTTTAAAGAAAGCTAAACAAAAGGGATTCCAAAGTACCAACCTGTAACCTCAGACGTGGCTGTATAGTCTGAAAAAACTATTGCTAACCTGAAAGCATGTATGGAGAAAAGAAATTTTCAGTATAAATGATGGCTTACAATCCTTAGCTTTAGGCAGACACTGCTGATGTCCTGCACCAGTGTCTTTCATCAATATAATCAAAGCCATAATGTTACAAGGTATGGAACTAATCTAAATGTATTTAATTTCCATCTGAAACTTACATTTACTTACATTTACTTATATTTTAGTGCTATATATTAAAAAAAGCAAACAAAAAACAAAGTAGATTAAATTTAAAAAATTAGTCAACAGGTAAATTAAGCTATGAAATTTTAGGAAGTGTTAAAGCAGCTGTCCAATCCCACTTTAGCCCATTTAGTACACCATGAGATAATCAAGCTGTAATTAGATGCTCACTTGATTTTTTTTCAGAGAATGCTTGCTTGGCACATGCCACTGGATATACTCTTCATGCTATTCACTACTTTGCTTCTTCCTCTTTGGTTGATGAAATAACCCTATTATAATGTCAGACTTTCTCTGTTATATGCTTTTTATGCACAGTTAGTATAGTATACATACTTTTCCCATAGAAAATATCTGAGAGTTTCACAGGTGCATATTAATGTACCTGTACCTGTACACAGCAGCACATTTAAAATAGGGAGAAATATTCAAATTTTTTAGAAGTGAAGAATTAAAATACCCACACAAGAAGGTCAAAATTACATGCTCAGTTTTGACACAACTATATGCTTTAAATGTTTTACCAGGTTGTACAATTTTCCTACTTATTAAACTGTAGATGATAAACCATGATTCAAATCAGTTGCCAAAAATCTAAGCCAGACACCAAGTGACCACTCATGAAAATATTGTGGTCATGCTTTGTTTCACAAATTTCATTAACCCACAAAAGGTAAGAGCTGTCCTTTTTTTTTCCATAATCCTCAGCTCAGTCCTTGCTTGCCTTCCAACTTCTGTAACATTAGCAGTACATGAGAGGTCTTCATGAGATGGGTCCATGTAAGTTGGCTCCTTGAGCAAGTTCCTCTCTACTGAATGGGGGCAGAGCTGTGGGAATGAACCCTTTGATCATGCACCTACCGCTGCCAAATCCATTCACAGTGCCTGCTATTCTGGCCTGGTAATCTACTTCAAGATCACTTCAAGGCAAATACGGACAATTTTCAGAAGGGAGAATGTTTGAGCAGATGAATTAAATGTAGTGTCATTCTCTACATCACTGAAAATGGTTTGTATCAGTGGGGCAAAGTGAATTGCACATGCTGGTTGCCAGACATGATCCGTTGTGAGGGCAGTGAGTGTGAGGAGTGTTACCAATCCCACCTCTAATTAACAAACTAAAGGGCATTATTTCAGTGGTGATGGGAATGATTGTGGTTCCTCAAAGTGGAACTGAAGCAAATCAATCTGAGCCCATTAGACCCAATCCAATTAAAAAGGAGATAATCTGTTTTATGAGAGAGAAACATGGCCTACAAAGAAGACATGATGATAACTAAAAGAAAGGGAAGAATTATGATTAATTCAGCTTTCATTTTGCATAGTTCCTCTGATAATTTCTTCAGTGTATTTAATGGATCATATTTATATACAATCAAAATTGATGAAGCTTATCAGTAACATCACTTGTATCAACACTGTTAATCTAAGGAAAAAAGTCCAGATAATAAACACTTTTTTTTACCTCAGTCTTGTAGTTCAGACTGCCTTTCACATTCCAACTGTTCACTAGCTAATCTAGAGATTATCCTAAATAGTTAATTTGGGAATAGATGGGCTATTTAAATCATAAAAACCAAAGTAGATATTTATCACTTCTTGATTTTTTAATAATTTGATATAATGTTATTCTAAACCAGCTTTGCTTTGAAAGCTGGAAACACTGGGATGATTTAGGGGTAAGTGCATAGCTGCAAAGTGACTATGAGCTACTACCAGCTGTAATTAATAACATATTCCATTATTATTGAATCTATTCTGTGACCTCATGAAACATATGAGGTGGAGTATCAGCAGCAGGAGAAAAGGATCATTAAATATTATGTCACCAAGTTTTCCAGTTCAGATCTGTCTCAAGAGACTTTGAATAGTTCTGCTAGAGAGTTTTGGAACCAAGAAATGTCAAAAAGATTATTCAAAGTAAAATGGTGAATTGCTTGAGTATGCAGATTTCCAGAGAGCAGGCTTTTTGCTCTTGGCACTGACAGTTCTAGTACAGACTGGAGAGTGAATGTCATAAACTAATGTTCTTCAGCAGAAAACTTGAAAATGGACCAATATTCACTATCTTTGAAGCCTATCTGGCATGAATAAGCCAGCAGAAGGCATTCATCTTGTACTTCCACTTGATTATATCCTCTGGACTACCGCTGCCGTCAGGAGAGAGCAATAAACCCCTTAAAGCACAGGCCAGCTGATCCTAAAAGAACAGACAAAATGAACCAGTGCCTCTTCTCCTTACTGTTTGTAGAGGAAAAGTGTGTGACACTGCAGACACCTGAAATGAGGTGAGATGAAACCCCTGCCCCACCACATAGGGCAGGATCAGGATACTTGATTTTCAGGTTTTTTTGGTGCACATTTTGATCGCATCCTCATATCTTTACTAAAATTTCTCTCTCTACTTCTCTTGTCTTTTGTATAGGATAGGGGGTAATAGTTCTTCATCTTTGGAGTGAAAGGTAAGGATTAACCGTGTGCTATTCAAATATCATGATTCACTGGACAATATCCTAGATGAATGGGTTGAAAGAGAAAGACAGATAGATGCATATATGAGATTAATTTCTGTTATTTTTTTTGGTTCTTTTGATGTATAAGGCTATGTGTATTCAGTATATAACTATTTTAGTATTTTACTTGAACCAGTTAATTCATCCATATTTTAGAGGATTTTAAGAGTAACCCAGGTTCCTGTCAGATAAATCTCCCCTGTTTGCACCTAAAAAAGGAACTGAACTAGATTTATGACTGTAAATACCTTTTTCCTTTTAAGGGGTAAATTGATAGACACTTTCCCATGAAACTCCCTATAGATATGGTGACTACCTTAATGACTATTCCACATCAAGCCCACTCTGCTAAAGAGCTGCTAAATTAAAAGGCTGCTGTTTGAAGCAAAAGCTACAAACTGAATTTCAAACACCTAATAAGATACTGAAAATTACCTCTAGCTTTCAAATGTCACATACTGTAAAAATATAAATTAGACTGTAAAATTCAGCCTAGCCATAATTAACACTATGATGTGCTCAAATAATCAAACATTATCCTCAGAGGAGTCTACAGAAGGAGATTATTATGAGCGGTAGTTCACTAATCATTATACGACAACTATTTTTATGTCATTGATCTAGACTGCCTTGTCTATTTTGTCAGTGTCACTTGGCATCTTTTAAAAAAGGTGATATTTTCCCCCACACAGAGACAGTTCATCCTACAGCTCCAATTGATGTCAACCTTTGCTCACAGTTATCATCTGCACACAGCCAGGCTTCATTTTAAATCAGAGAAGCAGGGATAAATAAAACTGGATAGCTTTCAATTCTAATCACATCCTGTTTTACCTCACATCAGCCAAAAAAGTTTTCATGAAATGATGGGCATTTTCTCTGTGCAAGTTAAAAAGTAAGTTTAAGATTTTCAAATTTTCTAAAAAATAGTCTCTTAGATCTCTTATCTCTTTTGAAGAAAACATTCCTCTTTTCTTGGGGAATGAAAGAGCCGGAAGGATTTTATTGTTTTTAATAATACGAAAGGAATTATTACAGGAAGAGAAAAAAATCAGATGCATTTTGTAAAAATGGAAAATGAGACAGTCACTATACTTTGTATTATTAGATAGTCAGCACAGATTCCCAAATTTCCCAAAGCATAGTAATTGAATTTCACAGCTCGGCTCCTGATCTTCACACTTGCAAAATTTTCTCCAATCCATAAAGCATGGCACAGATGTAAACTCAAAGGAGCTAAAGGGTTCAACCTTCTTGTATATTCCTTTTTAGTACTGAGTATCTATGTAAAAAAAAGTGAAGCTTCTGCAATTTAACCTTTTTTAAAATGTGTTTCTCTATTGCATATCTCCAAGCACAGAAGTATGAAAGAGAATAAAAATTCTTACCTACCCTCTATGTGTGGTTTAGCCTAATCCTTGAAAATAAAAATAAAAAGCCATGAATAAGAACTGGGGCTAGCCAAGTGTGTAATATGCTGCACTAACAACACTCACTAGAGAGTAAATCACCTATGACTTAGCTTCCAGAACACACAGACTATTAAGGAAAAAATTTACACCATGTGATATCCTTATGCAATATAATGCAGTGATAGTCAACTCTAACCTTACCTTGAAACAGAATTCCTCCAGAATTATTTATAAGGTTAGACAGAGTTGCACTTGTCGTGTTAAAACTAGTTCTGTTGATTTCACTAGAGTGAAAGGAGAGCATACAAAAACATCATTGGAGAGGATGTTGTTAAAAACTGTAAGTTTAGCGGCACTTCTCTGAGAACTTCCAACAGATTGTGTCTGGTTAGAAAAAAAAGTACTCTAAGGTTCAACTCTTTAAAAAAAACATAGTAGCATAGAATGCGTCTATACTGAGAGTATGTAGGACGTCTGGATTGCGTTCCTACCTCTGCCTTGGATCTCTGCTCAGTGTTGGCAACATTGTTCAGTCTCTGTAATTCAGTTCCATGTCTTTAAAGGAGATGTAATTAATTTTTCTTTTTACTGTTTGTTAATTTCTTTTCTTTACTTCATGAAACAGGCTGTCTTTTCAATATTATATTGAAAGTGTGGCCACAAAAACCGAACAGTAGAAATATCACTAGTAAATAAAATCCAGGGTCTGATATTTTGATGACCTTGTTAATCATCAAATATTTGAGATAGAACAGTTGAAACTTCAAAATGGCCATAAAAGAAGTGAAGAACGGCAGTAAATAACCTATCCTGTGAATATTGAAGTACATTTCACGTAACTTCATTATGACAAGATGGGGTGGAATAGCTAAGTGTTTTCATAATTGGGAATTAAAAATTCTTGGGACTAAAACTGTGAAGCTCCTCTAGAGTATTTCGAAATAATGTGCCACATGACAGAAATGTAATTCTCTTTTGCTGCTGTTTCTGCATCTATCCTTCCTGTTAGTAGTTGGTCTCATTTTTTAAGGAGAAAATTAGTTTTAAGGGCAAGAGAAAAGCTACATTGGCCAAGCTCCTGAAGGAAAAAACAATGTCCCCCTCAACAATTAAAATTTTCCTGCACTGTGGAAAGGGTGATATGCTTTTAGTGCCTTTAGCAACCTGCACACTGGTGAGGAGAAGGATTTTGGCATGGAAGGGAGGGAGCAGACAGACAGCTGGCTCTGGCAGCCGTTTCTCCTGTGCCTTCAGTCCACGCTGACGTGGTGTGAGTGTCTGGCAGGTGCTCCGGGCTCAGGGATGGCACTGCCACGGCTGCCGCGGAATCGTGACGCTGCCGGAAGGAGCGGGAGCTTGGCCAGGGCCAACTGGGGAGGTTGAGCTGCACCTTCTGGGCAGGAAAAAGGAGAATCTGTTAAGAAGCAGAGAGAAGTTATCAGAAGTGGCACTTTTTAAAGTGCTGCTAAAAAACCCCAAAAAGACATTTGCTTCATTTTGAGAAACATTTTTATCGGGGGGTTTTTGAGCCCAGACCACTTCTGGAAAGTGGTGGAAAGCATTCCATCATGAGGAATGGAAAAGAAGACAAAATACAGGGTGATGTAATTTTTTTTCCTAATTTAAATGAAAAGACCTGGTAGTGAGGATTTCTGTTCATTGAATATTTCACACTAAAATTTGGTGCAGTACTTGTACAGCAGCACCGTTAAACTCCAGAAGTTGAGTTTTGCAATCTGCCATCAGAGCTGCTTTCAGGAAAGAAAAAAAATCTTGTCTCTTAGTTATTTTCATGTTTTACTTGATATTTTCATTGATATTCAATGATAATTACTTTCCTTGTTTCAAGCTCTCTTCAATGATAGCTTCTTTATTCGGTTTGTCAAAAAAATTATCCTTTTGCATGAACTATGGCACATTATTATGAAGTTTTCCATTTTTTCTTCATTTCTATCTTTCTTTCTGCAGTATCTTAAAAATAAGGACATTTTTTAATGTCTTATATTTTAACATTTGTTATAAAATGAGCCCACTTGGCACTTTGCATCCTTGCATCCTTCAGAAGGCCTTTGCTCTTAAAAGAATTAATATACTTTTTTATTAGCTTAGATTATTTTTGAACTTCCAGATACGTATTGTAGATATCACATTTGAATTAAAGGTTTATAGAATGATCACTCATTTTGCTGTTTATGGCATATTACAGATGGTGAATGCAGAAGCAGCATAATCCATTTTGAATTCTTTTTCTCTCAAGGTTCTCATTTTTTTCCTCTCTTACAAGTAATTAGCTAAATTTCCATAAGTGCTGTTGGGTCAGTTTACGGTCATGGAGTTATTCAGTGCCTGCACTGTGTCTGTCTTCCCTTATTCTTGTGCCAGGCATTGCCTCGCCAGTTTAGCCATTCATTCAAGTCTATTTTAATTTTCCCTCAGCAAACAACAAATTGATATCAGTTGACAGTGACATTTTCCGCTGGTATTCTATAGCCACAATAGTCCACTTGTGTGGAAAAACTTATCTTTATGTATGATCATTGCCAGTTATCTGTTTGATTATCCTCAGAGTGATTTCCATTGCAAAATGTTGTAACTGTTCACCTACAGAAGTGGCTACCTCATGAATTTTCCCTGTTTTTTTTAGAGTCTCAATCTTAATGTCATACTGTAAATCTGGAAAGATTTTCTGAAAAAAAGAACATTACTGAGAGATTTGGACATTTTAAGTAATGGTCTTAGCACAAAATTCTGAGCATCTACTACTCTTTAATATTTTACTACAATACATCCTCATGATAAGGTTAGAAGAGTTACATTATCTTTGGAACAGGAAATATACATAGAAAATTTATCCTAAATCAGACATAAGTTCTATTTTACCTAGATTTCCATTAAGAATAATGGGCTGGAGTGAGTTTACCTTAGCTGGATTCCAAATCCTATCACTCCCCTCCACAGCTGGACAGGGGAGAGAAAACATAATGAAGATTTCATTAGTTGAGGTAAGGACCAGGAGAGATCACCAATGAAATACTATCATGGGCAAAATTGGCTAGAATTTGGGATATTAATTGAATTTATTCCTAACAAAATCAGAGCAGGATAGTGAAAAGTAAAATAACATCTTAAAAACACCTATTCCCCCCTGCTCCTCATTTCCAGCTCTACCTTCTCCCCCAGTGCCTCAGGGAGATGAGGAGTGGGGTCTATGGTCAGTTCATCACTCAGGGAGATGGGGAGTGGGGTCTATGGTCAGTTCATCACTCAGGGAGATGGGCAGTGGGGTCTGTGGTCAGTTCATTACTTCTGCTGCTGCTCAGGGAGAGGAGTCCTTCCCCTGCTCCAGCATGGGTCCCCCACAGCGTCACAGGTCCTAGCAGAAAACCTGCTCCAGCATGGGCTCCTCTCCCCATGGGTGTGCAGGTCCTTTCCTTGCTGTGCATGCACTGCCAGGAGCCTGTTCCAGCCTCACAGGCTCCTCTCAGGCATCCACCCACTCCAGCATTGGTCTCCTGCATGGGATGCAGCTGCATCTCTGCTTCCCCATGGACCTCCGTGGGCTGCAGGGGCACAGCTGCCTCACCATGGCTGCACCATGGGCTGCAGGGGTACCTCAGCTCTGCCATCTGAAGCAGCTCCAGCCCCTCAATCTCCACTGACCTTGTTGTCTGAAGAGTTGTTCCTCTTACATGTTCTCACCCCACTCTTCTCCGGACACAATTACTTCTGTGACTTTTTTCCTTCTTAAATCTGTTATCATAGGGGTGATTGGCCCAGCCTAGGTCAGCTGTCTTGGAACTGGCTGGGATTGTCTCTGCCAGAAGCTTCTCAAAGATGCCACCCCTGTAGCCCCCATGCTATCTAAACCTGGCCACACAAACCCAAAACACAGGGCCATAAACATCCATCAAGAAGTGCCTGTATTTAGATACCTGCATTTATAGTCGGCATGTTATCTAGGGCAGCAAAGAGCTACAGTCCACCTGCAGAGTCTGTCTTAGCCAGCAGCATGCAAAATGGAATCAGCCACTGCTGATGTGACCTCAGAGGAGACTGGATCATGTGGAATGCCCTTTTTATGCCAGTTGCTACCATTGCCACTGCTCCTGAGACAAGCCAATACCTGAGCAGACTCCCAGGATTTTGTCTTAGTTTCATCATTTGCTTTGGTCGTATCCATTCCTGCACATATTGTAGTTATTGGCAAGCTAAGGTCAATCTTTCACCATTTCTGAGATGTCTTGAATTAGCAGGACTCTAGTATTGCATGGACTCTAATAATTGCGTGTTATAATTTTGTTCTGCAGGAAATTCCAGGCTTGTGCCTGGAAATTTTTTTTTCACCTGTGAAAAAGGCAGCACAAGCTGAAGTGATGCATTTACAGCAAGGTGACCTCTTTACTTGGCATCAGCTCTAAATCAGCTGGTTTTTTAACTAGCTGATTCTCAAGATCTGCTTCTCTTTTCTCTATCATGTTGGAGACCATATCTCCCTTGTGCCATCCCTCTACAGTGAGAAAAATTGTATTTGTTCTGAGTCTGGAATGGATAAAAATAAAAGCTTTCTGAAGTTTTCATGTAACTGTTCAGGTTGTACCAAACATTAAATGAATTGTAAAACTATTTCCATGTATATTTTTATGAACCATATATTGAGCCAAAACTGATGGGCTGGAAGAAAGGGGAAAAAAACTCTGAGAAAGAGAGGCAGAAAACTTGTCTGTACTTGGAGACCAAGTTAATAATTCACTTGGAAGCAAAACTTGAGATGAGCTCTTTTGGATGCTTCCAATGCTTCTTAAAATCATTATATTGTATTGTCTGCTGTAATTTTTATTGCGTGGTTGCAGCTTACTCGAATTTCTAATATCTAGTATGCTAAACCTCTTCATCATCCCTATCCTAGTCCAGCTTCCAAGCAATATAGTAGAGTCTGAGAGCTCATAAGCTTCTCATAGATCCCTTAAATCTGCAATATCCAAAAGCTAGTAATTTTCCTTGCTGTGCATACACTGAAAATCTTATTTTTCTTTGTGTTCAAACACAAATTCTATGCTACATGCAGGAGCTTTTTGTAAAAGGATGAAGAAAATTGGCTAGATTTTCTACTGGTTTAAACTCAGTACAGCTCATTTGAAACTAGGATGATACTGATTCATCTCAGTTGAAGGTATGGTCTTATATAACATAATATTCTAGAAAATATCTCTGAGCAAAGTAGCAATGAAGTAATATCATTGAGCATGAAGCAATAGCAATGAAGAAATATCAGGGGACATTTATTTTAAAGCACAATTCAATGTATGCATCAATATTTAGTAAAAGTTACATGATTCTAGTACATGTACTTTATTTTTATATGCTGTACTACTCTGTAATCCCTAGCCATTACAAACTTCAGATAATTAGTGTTTTTAAAGCATTTTTGAGATCTTTGAGTGACTGGTGCTGCGTAGGTACACCTAATTGTTTTGTCTTGGTTTTTTTAAATGTTTTTTTTTCCTTTGGGTGTTTAGAAATTCCCTTTGATCATTTGCCATGGAAGCCATGCAGCTCATGGCAAAGCTACATGAACAATGTAATGCAAAAGTGGGAGACTGGATTGGCAGCCACACAAAGAAGCACTCAGCCTCTAAAGATTTAATGAAATGGGTGACATCTTTTTGACAAATTTTGAAATAAACTTTCCAAAATTTTATTTTTCTTGGCCAGTGCTCATCCTTTTCCTACACTCAAATTTTGAAGCAAATCACAGCTTTGTGGAAAGACATTTGAAAACAGTTTTCTTTTGCCTTTTCAACTTCGTGTCTTCAGAGTAACTAAACTCACAGTTAAGACAGTTTCAAATTTCCAAAGAAAGTTAATAGCTGTATTTTCATAGTTTAAATTATTTAATAATGTTATACTTCTTTTGCTGTGCTGCACTTGACAGTGAGATTTGTAAGGCAAGGTATGAGTAGATGAAGGATATTACATCCAGATTTACCTGTAAGAATTTTTCAAAGTGCTGGCAAGTAAAGTTAAAATGAAACCCAAGCGGAGTATAGAAAAGATATTCAACCAATGAATATCTTAACTATGTCACAATTTTTCTGTGGAAAGAATTTTTTTTGTGAGCTTTTAGACATTAAGAATCTGAATGTAATTTATGAATATATATATATGTATATAATGATAAGGAGGTTTAATCTTTGAAATAAAAGACTTTGCAGACTGCTTTAGACAAATATCCATCAAGAAGAGCTTGGACAGAGCTAGTTTGGGTTTGGATCATGGGTCTGCCTCATGAGGTCTATTCCAGCTGTGTTTTCTGTTGTATTTCTTGTGCTAGTGAAGACTGGTAAAACCCCTCAAATTTCTATGCCGAATTAAGTGATGGTAGGACTAGGAGTAAATAATTGCCTCAAATTCTTGATCTCTACTTCCTACATTCCTGCAATTTAAAGACTACTTTTAGGTTATCAGAAGTATTACATTTTTGGACTTCACTTTTTTATAAAATTATAATGGAATGAAAACCATGATTCTGAGTTCTGAATAAGCTCCATAGTAGCATTCAGTTGCTCTGTTTCTTGTTAGCAGACACAAAATTGCACCTATAAATGTAAAAATTCACTGATGTATCTGACTTCTTCTGGGGTCATAAACCATTGGTAAATGCTAAGCAATTTACTGAGGTATTGCATTACTTTTTCAGAATATGTGGTCTACAGCTAAAGAGGAAAGTGTCAGCACCCACATTTGAGCAACTTCCAACTACAGATTAAATACCTCACTGTTTTTTACTTTTTTTTGTCCCACACAACTACCTCTTTGAAAGCATAAACGTTATTTAATGTCTGTGTTTTACTAATAATGGGTTTTGTGAAAAGCAAAAATTGTCAAGGTAAAGAGTATGACCTCCTCCATTCCCTCTTTAGTCCTGTGTTGCAGCACTGTAGCTCATTTGTTACCTTACTGCACTTCACTGCAAAAGCTAATTACAGTTAAAATTAAACTCTATAGAGTGTGTCCTGCCACCTTTTAGCTGCTAGACACAAAGGGGCTGATTTCTGTGTGTTCACCTCTTGTTTAGAAGATTCATGTTTATCTAATGTGAAGTCAATATTATTGTCCTGAAAAGAGTTAGAGTATTGCTAACAATCCATCAGGGAGTGCTTCTTTATAGCACTGATGCTATGCTCTAGTGGCTCAGAAACCATTTAACAGTGCTAAGATTCTGATCTACCTTGGTGCATTAACATTCAAACCATCATTTATCTCTTCTTAAATGCTTAACAATAAAATAGTTCATCGTGTTTAACAGTCAGGTATTTTGTAAGGGGAAGGAAGGAGAGACTGAAATACAAATGGAAGCAATGAAAAAATACAGAGAAACATGAGCCAACCTCTCTATGCAATACACACCTCTATATAATGTATAACACAGGAATCAGGAGATCTAGGTGGGTCTGTATAACTTAAAATATATAAATTTATCTATGGATGAACAGGAAGCACTATGTTACCTTTATACTGGATGGGGAGAATTAGGCCTCCAGAACATGACCTCTTTTAGGATGACATGAAAGCTGCTTTAATTGATATTTTATCTCCATTGTCCCTAAGAGGAATATAAGCTGAGTAGCTGTGATTCCAGAATTGAAACTTTGAGGTATCTAAGTTAGGGCAGATGAATTGTAGATGTCTATTGCTTGCTCTGGTTTTGAATTTTCCTTCTGTAATGTTTAATCTGGTTTATTATTATAGTATCTTTGTATTATTCTGTCAATGACATTGATATTCTCCTCTCTAAGCCATTTGTGATATCTCATATTTATGTAGTTACATATATATATATATATTTGCAAAAAAACCCAAAAAGTAGGGAGGGAAACAGTAACAGATTGTGTACTGGAAGAAAAAATTTATATTAATACCGATATGCCTGTATGTAGAAGAAGAACTACAGAAATGTTTCCTGTGTTTTGTTGCATATAATAGAGCAAAGTGGGGCTGAAAGTTTAAGATTTGTTTCAAGGGATGAGTTTTTGCTGCAGTTTCACAGAATGCAGGAGGTACCTGTGCTGGGCCCAGGAGCTGCTTCATCCCACAGGACAGCCCAGGGCCATTAATGGCATGATGGGTGGCCATGTCCTAACCACCCTTTCCATAACTTCTGTTGCCTGCTGTGGTCACCAGTCCTTTGGAGAAACATCTGAAACACAGAGATATTCCTCTAATGCTGGCCAGAACAATTCTGCCTCTTTATACAAGTTCAGTTTTTCCACAACCACAGGCGTTGTCCATTTGTGAGGGCAGCCTGTATTAAAAACTTACTGCAAGTAAAAAATGCAGATGTTTTAAAACTCGATCCAAATTTCTTATTAGTTCTGCCTTTGTGATACCATTTTTTTACTATTTTGGGGTTTTTTGAAGGGAGGGGACAGGACGAGAGAGTGGGATATTGGTTGGTTGGTTTTTAAACATTTTTTTTTCCTTTTTGTCTCAGTTCCAGTACAAGAAACACAAGAAGCAGTGGGGAAATAAGGCTTTAACTGTGATCTCATTCTCCCATTGAACCTCCTTCAAGATGGTTAGAATTTCTCCCACTTTACTGGAACTGGTTTGTGTGAGATTAGAGTCAGGCTTCCATGCTTTGTTTTAGACTGCCATTTTTTTTAGGGATTTTAGTTCCACGCTGTTTATTTTAGCTGTCTTCCATCTATTTCAACCTACTCTTTAAAGGATTTTACTAGAGCAGGACAAGCAAAAATTGCAATGGTCACACAACCCACTAATGTTCTGGTGAAGGACATAAAGCAAGATTTTTTTGGTAGCAAAAGAACTGTTATGAACAGGCGATATTTTGTCTTTTTGCTGTTAGCAATGTATTAGTTTTTCTTTTAGTAGATGATAATGTTGCATTTATTCTTTGATTTTAACAATGTCACATTCACACAACAAGGTCATTTAACCTGTGTTTGGTAGGCAAACACATAAAGCTGCAAGATAGCATGTAATGCAAACTATTTTCAAATTGGGTCCGGGAATTAGAATGACAGAATGAGTGAACTCCAGATTTGAAGAGCAAACATTTAATGTGGCATGTTCAGCATTGGCCAACTTGATTAGATTAAATGCCATATTTTCATGCAAGGTGTAAATATTGAACTACAGCTCTATGCTGTAGATCAAAGCTGTTTGCTTGGCTGAGATGATTAAATAAGGGTTAATAAATATAACCTCTGTTAAATCTTCTATAACCAAATTTATCTCAGCTTCACCTACCGTAGAATTAATAACTAAAGCTGGTAATTGTGAGCCAGAACATTTAGGCACAATATCTCTTGAGCAGAGTGTTTGATATTTGCTCAGAGCAAGAGTTGTAATTGGCTGACAGTCAGTAAATGAACTGGTTCTCATTTGCTCATCTGGGCAGAGAAAGGGGCAAGGGTGATCTGACCATCTTGTTCTTGGTGTGCCAAAATGTGACATGACAATTACCAGTTGTGTGCATCTTCTGCTGCAAGGCATTGTGTAAAAAGGTTCAGGGCTTTGGCAGATACCCTGGTGTCTTTGACCAAGTAGAACACAGAGGGAGACTCCCACCTTTTCCAGAGCAGAAGACCCAATGAAAATTAGGGTGAGAGAAAGAGGAGAAAGGCAAAATTACTTTGTGAGGATGCTCTTACTCTTCAACTATTTAAGTTGTCTCATTTAGCAGGCAATAGAAATCAATAGGCAGGGAGTGACAAAACTGAAAAATTCAGTGTCCCTGGCAACTTTTCTACTCTGTGGCCAGCTATCTTATTGTGGTGAGTTGGACCCTCTTTGCCTACAGTACACAAGATGAGATTTCTGGAACTTCTGTTTACCTATCAGCAGGCTTAAAGAGATCTTTCTATCTCTATTTCAGAGTTTGAAATACTAATCATACTCTACCAGTCTTGACAGAATTTATCATAAGACAAATACTGACATTAGAATGATGGATGGACTTTATCAAGGAAGATGATAAGCGAGTGCATACTAGTCCTGGCTGAGATAAGCAAAGATGGAGCATATTCTGCATGGCAGCTCAGCCCCAGATTACAGGATAAAAGAAAGATGAATTATACAGTGCTAACCAACATCCCCAGAATTTTGCAAAGTTTTTTCAGGATTTGCATTTCACTGATTTGACTGGTGTCTGGCGCTAACAAATTTTCAGAAAAATCACATGCATTCTATTTTTCATCCTTCAGAAGGGGAAAAATAGAACAATCTAAGAATGTTTGGTTTATCCACAAATCTTAAAAAGCCATCTCTTAATGACCTAAACCAGAAAAAAACCACAGAATATCAGACTCTTTCTGCACATGGTAGGTATTCTGGCTTTGCTTGTGAATGGTATTAAAACCATTGTAATGACTAATAATTATTATGGTATCAGATATAAATATAAAGTATTGTATGGAAAAGGAAGTGTAACTGTGAGAAAAGTGATTTCTGTTATTATAGCAAGCTTACTATCACATCCTGCTGCTGCTTTTGACAATTTTGAAGAAAGTGTTAGGGGTATGTTGCTTTGCTCTTTCAGATTGAGTTTAGGTTATAAACCCCTACACTCCATGAGTAGAAAATAATTTACTGCGTTTTAGATAGGGAAAATATACTCTGTGCCTTTCTTCTCCTTTCTTCATGAAGCCCTAGTTTGGAATACTCTCTGTGCACGTGCTGTGTGATTCAGCTATGACAAGCCTGGAAGGGAGAAAGGGAGAGATGAGGCACAAAGATTTAATGGCTCTGCAGGAACTCAGCAGCTTGTTAAGGCAGTGATGTGTAGCACGGGCAGGAACAGGCAGCCGGGCACGGCACAAAGCATGCCTCGCAAAGCCAGAATTTTGATTGCAAAGATCTGGCATTCAAGACGTGACATTGTTCCCAGAAAGACAAGCGATTACAACGTGAAAGACCTGCAGCAAAAGCTTGGCTTTCTTCAGCCAGGACAGCCTGTTTGGATTTTGATAAATGAGCGTCCATCGGCCTGAGCCTGCATGAGGAAAAGGACAGTGACACTGCAGGGACAGCTGGGGCTGAGGTCCTGGAGCTGCAGGGCTGCAGGAGGGCAAGAAGGAGCAAGTGGAAAGAATTGAGGGAACTAAGTAAAGGAAATGCATTCAGAGCAGTGCACACAGCAACCAAGCCATGTGGCAAAATTTCTTGAGTGACAGACTGCCACCTCTGTAGTGACAAACACGGTTCAAGTTTAGTACTAACAGTACTTCTGATCCACCATAACTAAATCAACAATGTGACAAAAAGATCAGGAGTGGGAAAGATTTATGTTAATATAAAAAGGGCCAATATAAATGGCCAAGAAAATACCCAACATAAATGCAGTTCTTTAGGTTTTAGGAAGTTTTTCATAAGGCTTTTTATCCTAAAAAGACAACTTGCAGAAAGGCACAGTGTTTTTTTATGCATAAGAAGGAAATATCAAAGAAATAGCAAGAGGTAATATCTTTTCTTATTATTCTTTTAAGAAAGGAGGATATGATTATATTTACAAAAGAGCTGTTTTCAGTTCACATAAATTCAAAGGACAGGATGGAAGTTTTAGCAGTAGGGTCTGTGTTCTTTTAATGGAATGCAAATGACTATTTTTAACATATGCACCTAATAATTCAGAGGGTGTTGTCTTTGATGAGGCCTTCAGGGCAATTTCACAGGAAAGGTGGAATATTTCTGTCACATAAGAGAACTTCATCTGCTCTTCATTCACTGAAAAATATAAAGATGAAAAACTATCCTTCAGTCAAAGAAGGGAAGATGAAAGATTTAGATAATGGAACTAAAGCTTATGTGTTGCCAGAGAGATGGTATTCTTCATGAAAAGGATTGTAGTTAATTCCTCCAGGCACACACAGTTCATATTTCTGGCAACACAACCAGACATACTGGGTGCATGAGTAAATGAAAACACAACTGGTGTGTTACAGACACACGAACATGAGTACTTGTGATAAACAGACCATACAAATATCTAGAGCAACAATGTGATAATTTTAGCACATTTTTGCTAAATTCTGAGAACAGTTCATAGAGGATTATCACAGACCATTATTATAGAGGATTGAGAGTGCTGGTGGATGAGAGGCTTGACGTGATCTGGCAGTGATCTCTTGCAGTCCAGAAAGCCAAACATGTCCTGGGCTGCCTCACAAGCAGTGTGGCCAGCAGGTGAGGGAGGGAATTCTTCTCTCTACTTGCTCTGGTGAGACCCCACCTGGAATACTGTGTCCAGCTCTGGAATCCTCAGCACAGGAAGGACCTTGTACGGTTTCAGTAAGTGCAGAGGAGACCATGAAGGTGATTAGAGGGATGGGCCCCCTCTCCTATGAGGGAAGGGTGAGACCATTTGGATTTTTTAGCCTTGAGAAGAGAAGGCTGTGGGGTGACCTTATTGCAGCCTTCCAGTACCTGAAGGGAGTCTACAAAAAGGCTGGGAGAGAACTTTTTGCAGGGGTATGTAGTAACAGGAAATGACCTTAAACTGAAAGAAAGTAGGTTTGGATTAAATATAAAGAAGAAATTCTTTACTGTGAGGGTGGTGAGACACTGGAAGTGTTCCAGGCTGGGCTGGGTGGGGTTTGAGCAGCCCTGTCTAGTGGAAGTTGTCCCTGCCTATGGCAGGGGGTTGGAACAAGATGGTCTTTAAGGTCCCTTCCAACCAAAACCATTCTGCGATTCTATGACTGATTCTGTGGCTGGTTCTATGAATCTATGATAATTAACACTATTTTCCTAAGAGTCCTTTTTCTTTTCTTGCAACAGGATATATTCTGTATTTACTGCCTAAATTAAAAGTTAATATTACGATATTGTGTTTATGCAGAAATTTAACACAAGGTAACAAGAACTGTGAAAATACAAGTTTCCTGAAGCCATATGCCCTCTGTTTCCAAGAGATCATGCAGATAAAATTCAACAGGTTTAAATCTTTTGTGAATCCTAGCTTTTGATACTGCTGACACTGTTAGTAGAGCCAGCTTGATCTTGTATATACTGACACAGGAGGACTCTACTCTAGAGTCTCCAGCTGTAGGTACTCTGAAGGATGCCACTGCCCTGCTTGCTTTGCATTTTTACCTGTGACCTGTAAGAATCTCCCTCCCCTTTAGGTATGTTTGCATCACTTTAAAAGTAGGAAATAAAACTACACTTAATCTAGCAAAGCAAAGAGTTGAGGTTTTATTTCATGGATACAATTTTTAAGCCTATAATGATCTTGTCATTAATGCAGGGTTGCTTCAGAGCTGGAGCTACGGGGCCAATTCAGCTGCTGGTCCACCTTCTGTGAAGATGAGATATTCATGAACAGGTCTCTAGCTCATGGCTAGGGATACCAGAATTTTCTGCATCTTTCCATCCACAGCAGAACCTTTTGTCTTTAAATTTTTTATTTACAGGGACATAAATTACTGTGTCTTTGATTAGAACTGCACATTTGTGAGACTGAAGATGAAAGATTTAGGAGGATTGTGTATGTTTTTCTTTTTTAAAAAAGTAAAAAGTCTTTGATGTATGGATTCCTCTTTTGAAGTTCCTCTCTGTCTGTGCAGCAAACTGAACTACAGAGTAACCTCACTCCTCTGCCTTCCAAGAGAATGTGATGTGCTCCACCATATTTTCTCATAGCTTAATGCTACCTTAGAATTATAATAGGTAGCAACTCTACAGTATTAGTCAGCCAATTGTTACTTATTCTCTGCAGAATGCATGGCGGCGATATGAGGAAGCAAATAACAAATTTGACATTTAGAATTCTTTTTCCAAATCAGTTCATTGTTTGCCCTTTGCCAGCTTGGAGTATTCTGATTGTCACAAGCCAGCTGGAGAGATAAGCAAATCCTTCACTTCTAATTAAAAAAAAAAAAGACGATAATGATAACAGGTGTAACAGATAGAATCATATTTTATTGTTGAATTAGAAAAACAGCACAATTTGAATCTATTCCGCATTGTTACTCCCTTCATGCTGTATATGACATTTAGCTTCAAGAGAAAGAAAAAAAGTTGATAAAAAATCAATGGTGCATATTTAATGGACTAAAAATTTGTTAAGTAGTGATTTTTGAGGTTTATTATAAAAATGTCATATAATAATATAAATGTAAATAGGAAATTGTTGATTAACAGTGAATTCTCAGAGACTTGGTTTTCACCTTGTTCAAATTTTGTCAATGATTTAGGAGAAAGCATGAAAACAGTTTGCATAAGCAAGTATATAACAAATATATAACAAAATGTAAAAAATGAGAACAAAACTCATGCTGATATTCCCATGGTACAGGGAGATTTCGTATTGGGAAGAGTAACTTAGAAAAAAATTGTAAATCATTCATTCTGCCTAATTGCTAGGGATTGGAGATGGTGCTCTCCTGAGGTTGCTTCCAGCTTTGTATGTCTTTGATTCCACAGAAATGCATGATTAAACAGAAAAAGCTCCCAGATCAACACTGTAGCTTCAAAGAACTAATATGCTCTTCAAATAGCTTAATAGGGGAAAACCTTACTGCAATATAATGTTATGTTATTATAATAGTGTTCCAATAAAAGCAAAACAAACAGTATATTGATAACTTTAAGAGGTTTCCAAGAAGCAGTATGAAAATGTTGCACAGTATTGGAAGATGTGCTCTAAAATATGAAGATCAGTCAAAATGTGTATGTCTAAACCTTATATATTAATGGACTTGGTGATCATGCCATTTCACCCCCTTTTCCCAACTCCTGATGCCAAGCCAATACCAATATTGAGATATTGAAAAACATGTTTGTGCAACTATGCAAAGAACTAGAGCAGAAGAGCACTGGCCTAACAAATACATATTCCTTTTTCCAGGAAGAAAAGAATCCAGAATAAGCAGATGAGGAGTGAAGAGACTTCACTTAACTGCTGTGGTTTCCAAAAGCAGAGTCTCACCTCTAAGGCAGTCAAAATTATATTTGATTTTCTGTTTGAGGAAGAGTCATGCTTTGAATAAAAAAGAAACAATGTGGACCTGAGTTTAATGTCAGGGAAAAAGGGCAGCCTGGATCCACTTTGAGAGATAGGTCATATACTGTCATGCTGACATGTAGAATCACAGAGTCACAGACCATTCTGAGTTGGAAGAGATCCACAAGAATCAGAAGTCCAACTCTTAAGTGCTGTACAGGGATCACAACCTTGGTGCTATTGGCACCATGCTGTAGCCAAGTGGGCTGATCTTAGGGTAATGTCAGGATGACACCATGTCATCCTGGTGACACTGCAGTGGGAAGAGCTGTTGGGTCCCTTGAGGGCAGAGAGGCCCGGCAGAGAGACCTCAGGAAATGAGAGATGGAAAATCACCGACCATGGGCAAGTGCTGGGTTCTGCACCTGGCACGGAGCAACCCTGGCTGTGTGTATAAACCAGGGCACAGGAGGTAGAAAGCAGCACCATGGGAATGGACCTGGGGGTCCTGGTTGATGGCAAGCTGAACACAAATCAGCAGTGCCCTGCTGGCCAGGAGGGCCAACCCTGGCCTGCGGGCATCAGGCACAGCATGGCCAGCCAGGCAAGGGAGGGGATTGTTCCACTCTGCTCTGGGCTGGGGCAGCCTCACCTTGATTGCTGGGGGCAGTTTGGGCACCTCATTATAAAAAAAAGACATTAAACTATTAGTGAGTGTCCAAAGGAGGGCAAAGATGGTGAAGGGTCTTAAGGGGAAGCCACAGGGGGAGCGGCTGAGGTCACTCAGTCTGTTCAGCCTGAAAAAGAAGAGACTGAGGGGGGATGTCATTGTGGTTTTCAGCATCCTCAGAGTGGGAGTGCAGGGGCAGGTACTGATCTCTGTGCTCTTGTGGTCATTAACAGGACTCAAGAAAATGGCATGAAGGAATCAGGGGAGGTTTAGGATGGGTATCAGGAAAAGGTTCTTCACCCATGGGGTGGTTGGGCACTGGAACAGGGTGCCCAGGGAAGTTGTCACAGTGCCAAGCCTGTCTGGATTCAAAAAAATTTGGAAAATGCTCTCAGGCACATGGGTAAATTCTCGGGTTGTCCTGCACAGGGCCAGGAGTTGGACTCAATGATCCTGATGGGTCCTTTTCAACTTAGCATATTCTATGAATGCACACCAGGAATCTCTTAGATCAGAAGAAACAGGTTTGAAAAGCAAAGCAAGGGGATGGGGGAATGCTGCTGCTATTGGGAGCACCATTTTGTTTGTGGTGCAACACACTGGCTGTCACATAGGCTGATATTAACTACATCACCCTCTACAGCTCCCTCACGGGGGGGCAGCAGAGGGGCACTGCTGATCTCTCTGGTGACCAGCAATAAAACTTCAGGAAATTAAATGAAGCTGCATCAGATTGTACATTAGAGGTTTTCAATTGATGCAGTAGCTGGTCACTGGAACAGCGTCCTTGGGGAAATGGTCACAGGCACAAGCCTGTCAGAGTTCAAGGAAAGCCTGGATGATGCTCCTAGTGACACAGCTTAGTATTGGACACTCCTGCAAGAGCAGGGAGTTGTACTCTCTGACTGTCATGGGTTCCTTTCAGTGTGAGATTTTCTCTGATTCTGCAATTCATGCTGTTTTCAAAGACATAAATATTTAAATGAAGATGGGAGGTAGAAGGCTCAGGAAGTACCCAGAATAGCAGAACAACTTTTTAAGGTACAAGAGGTTGAAAGCAGCTGCAAAGTTCTTTATGACTATTTTTCAAAGAGAATTTGCTACAGAATTCTGTTATCCATCTTTGTATCAAAACACTTTCCCCACCAAGTATTACATACAAGAAAACAACAACCATGGAAGGAAGCTGGTTAATAAGCAGAGTGTGAGATCCCTCAGGCACCTGGGCCTGCAGATGCAGTATGAGGGCTGGGTAGAGGACTCCTTTGAGAAGAGCATTTCATGCTATCATCCTGCTCTTATGGCACTACACAGAGGAAAAGCAATCTTGGCTTGTTACTGGAGATGTTGAGCTTTGCTGTCTTCTCAGCCAGCCCTAACTGCTGCTCAGTTGAGTTGCATCCTTCCCATTTCTTATGTTCAGGACAGGGATGAATTAATTCAATCTTAAAAATCCATACATTTTAGGACATGGGAGGAAAAATGGAAGAGGAAAGGAAAGGAAACAACAGTCTCAATGTATGCTGTGTGACATAATTTTGTATAGTAATTTCCTCTCTACCTCACTCCCCCCTTTAAAACACATGGTAAGGGCCATCATCACTTAAAGGGTATATTTGGTACAGCATTCTAGCACAAAGCTATGCAGTACTACAGAATTTCTAAATTGCAGCATTATGAATTGCACTCTGCAGCCTATCACAGATTGATTTCATTTGTTATTTTTCCAAGATTCTCGTCTATAAGAAATAAAATCTTAAAGCATTACCTGCAATTGCTATTTAAGATTTTTCAATTGACACCATACTCTGAGCTGAGTCAATTAGCTGTGTGGGGTAAAACTTCAATAGGTGTATATGTAATTCCATTGGCTTCACCGGAGTTGAAACAGTGATAACTAGATGATCTGTCTCATAAATCAATCAAATTTCAAACAATTATTTTACTGAGTTCTGTGGTGAAGCTTATCCACATTAAATCAATCAAATTTCAAACAATTATTTTACTGAGTTCTGTGGTGAAGCTTATCCACATTTTTTTTTCCTAGAGAAGTTCTTCTACGGCTGCTAATTTCTCATATATCTTATACATGTGCTCCTCTGTGTCTGTGGATAAGGTGATGACGTATTTGCCAAAAGGTAAGCCAGTGAAGGTTTTTAAGGCTGAATATGGGCAGTTCTGTATAATAAACACATCAATAAAAATAATTTAGTAATTGAAATTGTGTGGCTATTCAGAAAAGTAAAGCTGTATATTAAGTCAGTGATAGTGTAGTTTTCTTCTCAAGTTTTGGACAGGTCTTATTCACCCTCATCTAATTTACTATTCACTCTAGTCCAGTGCAGCTGTTGGTAGCATCATAAGACACAGGATTATGAAAGCATTAATTAGGATGGTCTGGGAAAAAATGACAATAGAATAAATATGCTGTTTTTTAGAGGCCTTGCAGGGTCAGTACAGACTCTAGTCTTGTAGCCCAGTCAATACAATGGTGCCACTGCTTATAGCAGGAATGCAAATAAGGCCAAAGAAAGGAGGAGATATTGGAAGGTTTGTGCACACCGCACTTTAACTGCATGAGTTTTGAGTTATAAGCATTCTTGTCATTGTTAATGGGTTGTTATTTAGTTAGCTAGATTAGACTGATAATAAATTATTGGCTTTGCATACTAAGTTTCTTCATTTTATCTATAGCAAGATTTTAAGTTAAAAAAAAATTAGGCAACCTAACCTCTAATTTAGAGGCAAGAAATTGAGAGCACAAAGCACTGAGTAGGTAGGGTTTGGGATTTTAAGTTCCTTTCCTGGAAATAGTTAAGTTTAACCTTCGTTTGGTTTGCACTGGAAAATATGCAGAATTAATGCAATAGTTCCAGATTTGTTAAGGAAGAGAGAACAGTTGCCAAGTCATGAATTTAACACACATTATATGGAATAAATATTTTGCATACACTGTAAAGAGAGGAAACTCAGAGTCTTAAATTACTTCTTCATTTATCTCAAGCTAACATTTGTGTAAATCTTTTATGATTCTAGCAACTGCAAATATTCACAAAATACTGTAGTTACACTGCTCAGTGACTACATAATTATTGATGGTAAATCCCAAGAGATGCTGTTAAACATATGTTTAGCACTTTGTCCTCTGAACTATTCTGAAGCTTTCTTGTACCTGAAAGGCTGCTCTCCAGTGCCACTGAAATGTTCTTTTTACTCAGTGTTTTTATGCTTTCATCTCCATTTTTCCTTTTGAAACCTTGAGCCATCAATTGTTTCTCTCTCAATAAAGGCATTTTTGTCTGTCTTTTCTTCTCTTGTGGGATCCAGCTCACATGCTTTCTGAAACCTTGGCAACACTATTGTCAGTTTCCTTCAGCCTCCTGCACTTCTCTGGACCATGGAGCACAGGTAGTTCATCCCCTGGGATGAGGGTTAGTGGACACTGTCCTTCAACCCACTTGTTCTGAATTCCAAGATGTGGGCTCAAATATCTGTTTTGCTTTGTTAGACTTGAGACCATGTGCTCTAGTCTTTTCTGTGAGACATTCTTATTGATGAAGCAGTATGTACAGAAATAACTCCTCCCCCTTTGGCTCTTGAAGCACCACAGCTGTGAAACCTGGCTTCAGGCACTACCTCTCTTCAAAGCTGAGCACATTTTTGCCTGCAGGATGTGACCTTTTTGACTTTTCCTACTTTTGAGCACAGGCCACTCTTTGGTTGACTGCTGAGGATCACCTCAGGGCTGGCACCACCACTCTGTGGGCAGAGCTGTGGTGCCCAGCCTGCCTTGGGAGCCCCATAGGCAGCAGCACCCAAGAGCACTGAGCACAGCAACCCACCATCCTTCCCTTGAGAAGGGAAGAATTCCAACCCTGAATTAAGTACATAATTAACTAAATGAGCATGTTAGTAATCATCTGGGTATGGAGCAGTCTCACTTTCAGCATGCAAATACAGACACTATATATACATGTTTTGACACATGCATTTAATGGCATTTGTGCCTACAGCCTTAATGATTTTGGTCCAGTGTTAGCTGTGCTATATCACAGACATAATAGAGAAATATCTCAGGAAACAGCAGGAGGTTTCCAATTCAGACTAAATTAGAATTATAAGACTGCCATGATCTTTGTGGAGCTTTGGCTGCCTTATTAAGTACCCACTTAAACTTACACCAGACTAATAATGTATTTGCTCAGCTTGAGAATCTCCACAATGAGGAAAAAATGTATTACAAAAATCTTTGTTTTAATTTACTCTAACAATTTTCAGAAACTACTGGAATCTCACAGGTATGATCCTGAACAAATTGCTGTGGCTGCCTCTGCTAGTAATGCAAAGGAAATGCTTTTAAATATAGATTTAATTTAGGATCTCAGTTGGCCACTGTGCAATTTTAGTTCTTTGGGCTAAAAAAAAAAAGGACTAGATTTTGTACTGTGACTGAGAAGAGATGTGTGAGCAGCTTATTCTGTGTTCATTAGGACTCATCCATGGGAAGTAATAAAACTCTGTCACTGGACTGATGGAGATGGGAAGGGCTGCCATAGCCTGATATGTTGGGCAATGAAAACAAATCTTCTTCCAGAGCTTCTAGCTCTGTGCTATATTTTTTGGAAGAAACTATATTTGTCTTTGTTGACAAGCCAAAATGCTTTTGGGTGAGACTTTGGTGAAAATATGAAAATAGTTGTGTAAAAGGTCTGGAAATTCCAAGAAGAATGAAATAATTACTAGGCTTGGGGGAAAGTCTTTTCATCACAATTTTCTCTAAGTCAGGTCATATAGGATAAATGTAGAGTAATTTCAGTACAAATAATATGAAATTGGAAATAAAAATATGACAGTTAAAAAATATTTTGGATTGATTTGATTTGTATTTATTTTGGATTTCTTAATTTACCATATTTTTAGAGTTTTGAATCTTTTGTCCTGGTTTAAGATTGTAGATTATTTTAGAATCCCACAATTTTTCTACCTGATTTCTCTTTTACTGTTTCTCCTGTGGTCTGAACATATCTTCTCTTTTATTTGATTCTGTTATTTGTTTAATATGAGTTTAGTGGATGCTCATCTGATTTCTGTTCCATTAAAAGTCTTTCTTCATTAGGACTTTCTCTTAGAGAAGCACTTATTACACTCAGATATATAAACGGAATGATTTCAAAAGCTTCTTGATAAGGCGCCTGGAGGAGAAAAAATAAGTGGGTAGCAAGGCAAGGAGAAAATTAAATTCAATAACAAAGAGTACAAAGTCAAGAATTTAGGGCACCAAAAGGCACCAAAGAGACCTCAAATTGATCCTCACTGCTGGCACTCAGGAAAGATGAGTTATAACCTAAGAGTCTGAGGAAGAACTATGAGGATGATCAGAATAGAGATGACACGAAAATAATTTTTTTAATTTAGCAAAATGAAAAATATACATGGGTTAGAGATTAACATTAGTTGGTTCATCAAAGTGATCACTATATAGCAAGAACAGCTCTTTGAGTTAAAAGACATAAAACCAGATGTACCTGATCTGTCTATGAATAAATTTAATTTGGACTTCTGAAAGTTTTCTCCTCATCAAGGCACTAAAGGCATAGAGCAATGTTTCTCTGTGATGGCCTGAACTGGAATTCCACATAAGGAGTAACACGGTGTAATTTTGTCACTTGAAAATGAAATTTGATCCAGGAGGTTTTTTGTCTCTTTCCAGTCTCAACCCTTTTGTTCTACAACATAGAATGCTTTGTTCTTTTATTTCATTGCAGTGACAATGCATACATACTCTCTACTTGCAGTGACCGTGTACACAAGTGTGTGTGTGTGTGTTTCTTCTTGAAGTCACATCACGTCTTCATAAGTATCTTCATCTTCTCATTACTTGGCTGCTGAAGGGCAAAGTATCATCAGTTTTTCTTTTTTTTTTTTTTGGCAGG